>JARHVA010001298.1:3285000-3397500 GCA_037957365.1 Torreya grandis | reverse complement strand
TAAGTATGTTTCCTTCCCAAAGCACCATCCCACATTATAGTATTGTGACAAGTTGTGATGTTCAAATGGGGCGTATGTATACACATAATATTTTAAATTTATCATTTATTAATTATTTAACTTACATTTTAAAGGTTGCACTAGGAATGGGGTGGGAATGAATAATGGTACTTTGTGATAGATGTTGGCATTCTATCTTCTTACATCATTCTTATTATCATTCTAACCTCCTCAAAGTTCATATCCATATATCCCTTCCATAAAATTATTTTCCAAATTTTTTAATTTCTTTATATGTTATGGTATCATCCTAGATAATATCATCTATTTTTTTTTGTCTTTATCATTCATGTACTAGATAATCTTACTTGATATAGTTCTTAGTGTGTCTTTTAATAATTGTAATGTATTATCCTATATAATATTTTATTTTGCTAGATAAAATTTTCAAATTGTGTAAGGATGGATGATACCCCTA
Organism: Torreya grandis; assembly: GCA_037957365.1. Taxonomy (NCBI): domain Eukaryota; kingdom Viridiplantae; phylum Streptophyta; class Pinopsida; order Cupressales; family Taxaceae; genus Torreya; species Torreya grandis. Next base: position 3,397,022 of record JARHVA010001298.1, on the reverse strand, counting down.
GTTTATATTTTATAGTTAATTTTATGTATTGGAGAAATATATATCAGGGTCATATTCCATTCCTAGCATATCATATCACATGCATACACTCTATTTGTGCTCATATTTATTCCCTAATGAAGTATTTGGGAGAGTTAGTGGTTTATAACCTTATCTTGAATGTATTTTATTAAGGTGTCATTGAATCTCAATAAAAAAAATTAATTGGGAGTTGCCAACTAAGGATATATATGGCTTCATCCAACCTTTTGAGGTCTTCAACCTAAAAAATTCACTTGCAAAGCTCCACTTGAGGGAAGGGGAAGATTAAAGAATCAATATGTTTAACCTAAGGTAAGTATTTTGATACCGATACTCTTTTAAGTTTTTAATTATTAGATTAGATATTTATTGTATTATTTCATTATGAAATTATGTATGAGTATCCCTTTTTATGTTTTTCCTTATATTAAATAACTAGTTTAGATATAGGATTGTTTAGACTTCCCATTAATCATATTAGGTTTCATAGACCCCTATTTGGTTGAGCATTGGACCTTAACCCTTTAAAATGATACAATAAATCATTTCATTTAATTTATACCCCTTAAAAACCATTTAATTTATTTTCATATTTAAAATCATAGTTATAATAATTTATATTTGTTTAAGTCTAATGAGAGCCATATCTTTGTTTCAGAACTTTAGGCTTTGCAATATTTCCTCTTCAAAATTTTAGTTTTAGTTACCCTCTACTAGATATATGGATATCATTGGTATTTACCTAATCATCCAAGTATATAAAATATCTATTTGATTGACCTTATTTAAGTCTTTGTCTATTGAGAGATAAAGAGGATAGTTGTAGGTCATCCTAGCCCATGCATATAAAATCCATTAAATTCATACATATGAACCTATGGGTTTTTTATAAAATATAATATACCTTATGTAATGACTCAAAATATGATAGTGATATGGAATAGGAATAATCACCGACACTACAATTCCTCAAGTAGAGTTGAATTTGTTTAAAATTGTTTGGCTATAAAACACAAATGTTTTACCAATTTAAATAACATAGTTTCAGGGTTTTTATCTCTATAAATATAAGACCCTAAAAATTGTGGAGATAAATTTTAAACCATGAATTTTTTTTAATGGTCACACATATAATTAAATTTTTTATTAATTTTTAGCCAAAATTAGCCACCATGAGAGGACAATTCAAAACTTTGCTTCTAATCTTGCCTAACCCTTTTAATGATCTTTTGATAGGTTTTGGTCTTGGTCAAACTTGGTCAAAAAAGGTGTCTTGGCAAGTTTTTGGTCATCCTAGGGTATCTTAACAGGTTTATGAGAGTGTTTCAAGAGTTTACTCTTATCATTATTCTCCTTCATGAAGGTCTTGTTAGGTGTTTGAAGAGATTAAGGTATCCTAGCAAAGTTTAAGCTTACTATGCAAAGATTGAGGTATGTTAGTCCATGGTGAGAATATTTATTTTTTGAACCTTAAAATGAGTTATAATTTCATATGATTAAACTTTAATTATAGATATAAGGTATGACAAGGTGAAAACATTATTATTTCATGTTTAGAAAAAGTTAAGGTACATTTAGAGAAATTAAGGTAATGTTGACCTTTGCAAACCAAAAGGATCAATGAATTTTGAGGCCTATAACACATTTATAAGATATTTTAATGTTATATATCCATCACCAATGTTCACCTAAGATATTTCAACGTGAAATTATTTGGTGGGACCCTACAAAGATCAATGAAATGAGATATGATATAGCAAGACACTTTCCAAGTGCTTGGAAAGCAAATTGTCATAGTGGAGATGGCTAGTTGATGTCAAAATTGGATGTTTTAAGGTATATAATAGGTTTTTATGGTAAAATTAGGTGTTTTTAATAATTTTATTATCCAAATAATGTAAAAAAATATTTCATCTCTCCCATCGACCTCTTTGAAAGTTAGTGAAGACCATTTTCAAGTGTTCATTTCATGAAGAGGAAAAAGAGTTGGATATAGTGATATTGGGGGTGTATATGGGCATTTATTCAATTTAAATTATATTAATTATTCTTAATATTTAATGGATGTGAATTATGAATAATTATTAACAAGTTAAGTAACCTGACACCCTCCTAAAATACCACAAGTAGTGTTTTTTCTTATTCTAATGAGTTGAAGGCTAATGGATTCAAATGGATGATTTTTGGATCTCATTATGAGTCTAAATATACATAACACATCATTTATAATCATTATTTGGCATGTTGGAGCAATAAAGGTAGTAAAAATAAATATTTTTGATTTTTTTTAGGGTGGTAGGTAGAGGTTTTGATAACTATGACATTCTTAAACATGGAAAAAGTTGTGTTTTGATTTATAAAACTACAATAACCCATACCAAGATTCATTAATACTCTTTAGACGTTATGCAAGTACACATAAGGTCTAAATATGAGTTCAAGGTCATTTTCAAGTTGATGGTGTATGTTGAATACCTATATAAGATGATTATGGTGTAGTTTGAATTAGTTTTGAGTGTTTTCATTCTCAAATGGACTTAAATAAACTATAATAAAAATCAAAAAATATTTATATAACCTTTTTAGGTCTAATTACACTTTATAAAAGGTTATTTTATGCTCAAATGGACTCATAACCATCTTCAAGATACTCCAACAGATCATTAGCAAAAGACTGAAATGAATCATCTAAGAACCTTATGATATTTATTTTATTGTGTAATAAAAAATTATTATATGATTTTATCATCCATATTATACCATAAAAGGATAAATACCAATCATGAGAGAAAGGAGATGGTGTGAATACTAGCACAATCACCTACATGTCTACCTATAGGTTGGGATAAAGTAGATAGGGTTTGAAATAAAAAAGAGTATGAGAATCCTCTTAGGTTTTATGATACCTCATTATAAGTGTTTATAAGGTTTAATTTCCATGAGAATAATATTAAGACTATAATATGCATATACAATCTAAATTTACATCTACAACTTCCAAGACAAGAGAGAAGGTCTCATGAACAAACACTTTTTAAGGGTCTGAGAGCTTGTTCAGCTAAATTTGGCATTAATACACTTCAAGGAATAAGATATAATAATCTTAGATATATCAATCAAGGATAAAAACTCATAGTAATCACTCTTGAAATGTATTTTTCAAGCTACAGACCTAGAGAAAAACATTTTACTACTTACAAGCAGAACTAGGTGTTTGTAGACCATTTGAGATGCACCAAGGAGGTTTTAATATTGAAAATTGATCTAAAATTATAGTATATTAATATAATATTTTAGTGACCAATAAAATCATCATTGATCATTTAACTTGATAATAATATAGACCTATAGGTTTGTAGACCTTTAAGTTCATATTCATAACCTAAAAGACAAAATTTGCATGGATGATGATTGTTTGAATAAAAATGATGAATGAAGGCCATGATAAATATGATATAAATATTTTTTAGGGTATAAAAATTATAATAATTTAGTAAAACCTTGTTTTTGTCTATAATGAACATCAAACCGAATGAAGACCTTTAAGCCTGCCAAAGAGCTTCTTTGGTAAGCTTATTTCCAAGAATCCGAGAAAGTATGTAATGCTTTTAAAGGTTTGGTGATTAAAATGAAGTGGTAAGGTATTATTAATCCATGATACAACTTTTATTTATTTTATAGGATTAGATAGTGGTGAATAAATACAAACAACACTTATAACCTATTATGTACTGCAAAATGCACACAAAATAATGAGAAATTAGCATGTTAGAAGGATTTGAAGGTTGATAATACAAAAATAATGATTTAGGAGTTAAATAACGTTGTGGTACACCCCACATAGGTTTTAGTTTTCCTTTAAGTTCCTTAAAATTATCTCTACCCCTTTTTCTCTACTCTTAGCCTCCTTAGGCAAATGCTTTTGTAAACTAGGGATTAAAACTTGAAATTTAGCATACATTGACTCTTAACGCATTAAATTGATTAAAATATTTCCAAATGGAGTTATTTAATGTTGATAACAATATTTTTGTTTTTTTGGAGTGCCATTATATAGTCTATACTATTTTAGGGTTGATTTAGGCGTAATTGGGAAAGATTGGGGTTGAGAAAGTGGGTTTACAATGTGATTTGAGATCTAAAAATTTGGTTGAAGTTGAAAGGGGATAAAGGGTACTCAAATATTCCTTTAGTCTCCATATAGTACCTATATATTACTCAAAACAAGGATATTTATACCAAAATAAGATTATAAGGAATAGACCTCCAAGAGAGCACATGTGAGAATGATGAAGGAAATTACATAATAAAAGTAAAATTATGATTGAATGTGGATGTTATATAGGTTTCCAAGGTATTTAGACTCCAATAGTATTATTTTTCATCTCATAATCACTCCATATGGTAGTTTTACGTGCTCAAGGGTGAGTCACGAAGCCAAATATAACTCATACACCACCTTATGAAGGTCATCATCAAATGGAGTGTACACATGTTGAAGATGGACCTCATAAATATCCTTGGGTAGGTTCTCTTGTTTGTAAATTTTTCCATGATTGCTTCATATCGATCATTGGCTCTTGATACTTCTCTTTTCTTTCTCTTCTTCCTTCTCCTACATGTATGTCTAATTTTAGCATGGTAAGGAATCCTATTGATAGATATGGCATAATCCTATCCAAATGAACACTTTTTTTGCCTCTAAAATGAATAAACTTGAGTTATAATCTTCTCTTCTACTTATATATATTGGATACTTCATTTTAATTAATTAATGTTAGTCATGGTATATTATTTCCTCTCATTTGTCCTATCATGTTTACCTCTTTATAATTGATTGATCATATTTTTAGGTTGAATAGAGTGATTCTAAGTATTTTTACATGGATTGAAAGTGGAAACATTAATTAATGTCTTTTATACCTATTTCTTATCCCATTAGTCTATGTATCATTATTTGAGACCCCTTTTAAGTTATGAAATTATATTTAGTTATAGTTCATATTCTTAGTGCATAATAGGCAGGTAGAGGAGATAATTTGGGTGCATCACCTCCCTATTTTATTTTTCTTTTAGTTTATCTCTCCCTTTTCCTTTAAAATTATATCTTCATTTTTAGCTATTAAGTGATTCATCAAGGAAACTAACCCTATCTAGAGATTATCTTCAGCTATAAGGTCAACTATAACATTTGAAGAGTTCCCATGCTATAAATTAATTGAGGCGGCTTGAACACCCTCCTCAAGGGTGTAACTTTTGATGATAATAATTATAGCACACCTAATGGGACCAAGGATTTCATCTATTAAAGATTTCTTGATGTTTCTTTTTAATATATTAGCCATTAGAAGAATGAACACCAATATCAATGGTGACTCCAAATAAACCAAAACTAATATAAGCATCCAATAGTCTAAAAATTAAAAAATAGTATGTATTATCATCAATTTTTTTGTCAAAATGCATACTCTATGCCTTTAAATTATTCATATCAGGTTGATTTCATTCATGGCTTCACCCCAAGTATATCTCAAACTACAAAATTTAAACCTCACTAAGGTTATCAATAGCCTTATATGCCCTCTCCCAATCTAACTTATCTTTTTTGAAAACATACTCATCCATCTAGTCAACCTTGTCAAAGTCATATTAATTTTATTCCAACCTTATTAGACTTAAAACAAACCCTTTTAAGTTTGAAAATGCAAATGAGAGAGCTTGATAAATATAAATAACTTATCTTGATTGTCTATAACCCTTATATTCAAAATGAAAACTATCAAATGATGAATAATTAAGTGCAGACTTAAGTTTGGGTGGGTAGATATTAAGATAAGGAATAAGCATATGCCAATTGATGAGGTGATAAGAATAAGAAGTTTGATTCAATGTCTAGAGAATATATTATTACTTAAAGAGATGAAAAAAATGCAATACATTTAATCTTGTATGCCTTCTCCTACTCCAAGTCAACCTTCTTTTACTCCAAATACAACCCAAATTGTAACATGATATCAAGAAAGGATCATGCATATGTAATATTCACCCACTCTTCCTCAAGAATATCTAACCATTCCATCATGAACATGTTCTTAAACTAAGAACCATGATTATATCATACCAACCCTTGAAAAATAACCTCTCCCATGCTTATCCAAAGTCCATAAAAAAATTATTATATTTAGCTCAAGTCAAGAGAGATCTCATTTTCCTTAAGTCCTTCACCTACCCTTCAAGTTGAGGCTATTCATGAAGTTAAATATACATCAAATTTTTATAGAGTGATTGAAGAGTAGAAGGATAATAATGTAACATCCTCAACATAATTCCATTCTCCATCTTTTCAAGAACATTAAAATTAACTTAGCACTCCCAAAGTCCTAAGTTGGAAGGAAAATATATCAAGTTTCAAGAAAGATAGTATTTATATTTCCCTTCCACCCCCTCCTTTTATTTATGATAACATGTTTCATTGAGGGAATAGTATGGGAATTCAATTGAAAAATATAGTTTTTCAAAACTAGGTGATGGGGTAGTAGTCCTTGAGAAATAAAATCAATTGGCTACAAATTAACCTCATGAAATATTTGAGGAGAGTTATTATAGTGTACATGATGAAGTGATCCTTCTTTAAATTCCTTTTTTCCAATAAGTAATAAAATCATTCTTCAAGGATAAAGTGGAAGATTGTCTTAATGGAAGAGTGAAAGGTAACAAGATATAAACCTCTAGTCAAAGTGATTCCATGGAAAAAGGTGAAGAATAAGATCTTGATTAGGTATGGAAAAAAAATTTACCATAGTTTCATAGAAGAAGTTGAATTTCTTGGCAAGCATGTGATCCCTCTATAACATGAATGTGAAAGCTAAAAATAAGTTATAAAAGCTAGAAGCCCCCTAAAAGAAGACAAATCAGGTTTGGAACAAGAAAAGCATGATGATCTAAATCTTGGATAGGAAGATGAGTTTCCATTCCTCATGGAAGATGAAGAATAAAAATCTAATTATCATGGATTGGGTCTTGATGAATTAAAATATGATCATGTAGTAGTTGATCAAGTTACATCTGAGTGTGAGAGAAACCTTCTTGAAGACACCTTGGTTAGTAGTTTTGTTGAGCCTCATGAACAAGAGATAGAGCTTGAAAAATAATTTTTTTATTTATTTCATGACTCTATTGAAAATTTTGAAGTGCTTAACCAGACTTATATCACTAAAGGGAATGGAAATACTGAAATTGAACTTGACATGATCTCAAGTAATCAAGAAGAAGCTTTTTATTGGGAGGAACTAGAAAAATTATTCTCAACTTAGGATAGTGAATGTATCACTTATGAGGAGGATGTTAAGGTGGTTGTCTTGGTCAATAAACATGATGAAGACATGAGTGAGAAGAATATTTAATAAAACACCATGGTTTATGATATTTTTAAATCTCATGAACAAGTTCAAGGAGGTATTGATAACATGTGGCAGTCATACTTGGACATGTTCAAGGAATTTAAAGAGCATGGTAGGATAACACCTATACAAGGAGAAGACTAAGTTGTTGATGAGAAGTAAAAATATCTTAAAAATACAATAAGTCTTACAATTCATCACCAAGAATTTAAAGATCATGGTGTAGCAATATATGATGGAGATGATCATATTCAAGGTGAGTAATAAATAGAGTTTGAAGAACTCATAAAAGTTGAGGCTTTTTATTCCCTCATTAATCAAAGTGTGATCAATTTTGAGATTTGTCACATTAACAAGGATGGAAAATAGTATGAGGTAAGTTCTAAGTTTTAAGATGAATTTGTCTTTATTGGAGACATGTTTACTATTATTGATCCATTTGAGGTCAATTCAAAGTTAGTGGTGGTAAAATAAAGAGCTTCCAAATCAATATCAAAGTTTGAACAACTTGTACACCATATTTGTTCATCACATGAAGAAGACTCAAGAAGTTTTCCCTTTGATATAGGGGGATAAAATATTAGAGATTATTTTTATATATTAGTTTCTTATTTTTTTTTCCCTAAATGATTATTATCATAGTGTGTGTCTTGTTGATTTTAGTGTGTTTACTTCTTGTATTGTTGTGTGTGGTGAAGGCAATCAATTGTTCCATTAATTTCAATAGGTCTATGATTAATTATCAAGGTAAAATTCATGTTTATGCTGAGTTTAGATGAATCCATATCCCAATGGAGGTAATAAGGAAACCAATCTAGATGCATAACAAGCATGTAATCCCAATAGGTTACCAAATATGTTCGCCAAAATTGGCCACCATGAGAGAGAATAATTTAAAAATTTGATTCTAATTTTGATAGGTTTTGGTCTTGGTTAAAAATGGTCACAAAAGGTGTCTTTTCAAATGCTTGTTCATCCTAGGGTCTCTTGCAAGGTCTAAGAGAGTGTGTAGAGAGTTTAGTCTTATCATTATTCTCCTTCATGAAGGTCTTATTAGGTGTTTGCAGAAATTAAGGTATATTAGAAAATTTTAAGGTTACTTTTAAAATATTGAGGTATGTTATTCCATGGTGATAATATTGTATTTCTGACCCTTATAATGAGTTATGATGTCTTATGGTGAAAGTAACATTCTATAGACAATGTATGACAAGGTGAAAACAATATTATTTCATGTTTAGAAAAATTTAAGGTAAATTTAGAAAAATTAAGGTAATGTTTACTTTTGTAAAATAAAAGGATAAAGTGAATTTTTAGGCCTATAATTCATTTATAATATATTTCAAGGTGATTTATCCCTTTCACATGTTAACACAAGTCATTTCAATGTGCATAGAATGATGGGACCCTCCAAAGATCAACAAAATGAGATATAACATAGCAAGGCACTTGCTAAGGGTTTGAAAACCAAATTTACAATGTGGATATGGCTAGTTCATGCTATATATTGATGTTTTGTCATCTATCATGGATTTTTTTGGGTCAAATCAAGATTTTGGAAGCATTGGTAGGTCCAAATAATGCAAAAAATGTTTTATCTCCTCCATCGATCTCTTTATAAGCTAATGAAGGCCATTTTCAAGTGTTCATTTCTTGAAGAGGAAATGGATATGGATCTATTTATATATATGGTTTATATGGGACCTTATTCCCTTTAAATTATATCATTATTTTGAGAATTTAAGGGTTATGATTTATGAATAATCATTAACAAGTTAAGAAACCCAAAAGCATCCTAAAACCCCACATGTAGAGTTTTTATTGTTTCACTGAGTTATGCATCTAGATTGGTTTCCTTATTACCTCCATTGGTATATGGATTAATATAAAATCAACACAAACATGAATTTGACCTTGATAATTTATCATAAACCTATTGAAATTAATGGAACAATTGATTGCCTTCACCACACGTAACAAGATAAGAAGAAAACACACCAAAATAAACAAGACACACACTATGCTAATAATCATTTAGCGAAAACAAAATAAGAAACTACTATATAAAAATAACATCTAAGATTTGATCCCCCTGTATCAAAAGAAAAACTTCTTGAGTCTTCCTCATGTGATGAACAAATATGCTGTACAGGTTATTCAAAATTTGATATTGAATTGGAAGCTCTTTTTTTTACCACCACTAACTTTGAATTGACCTCAAATGGATCAAAAATAGTAAACATGTATCCAATAAAGACAAATTCATCTTAAAACTTAGAACTTACCTCATACTATTTTCCATCCTTGTTAATTTGACAAATCTCCAAATTGATCACACTTTGATTCATGATGGAATAAAAAGCCTCAAATTTTATGAGCTCTTTAAAATCTATTTATTACTCACTTGCCTCAAGTACCAACAAGGTCTAAATATGAGTTCAAATTCATTTGCTAATAAATGATGTAGGTTATAGACCTATATAAGATGTTGGTAGACACATTTTCAATTAGTTTTGAGTTTTTTAATTATAAAATGGAATTAAATAACCATTAATAAAAATACTATAATACTTATATCACCTCCTTAGGTCTACTTCCACTTTATAAAAGGTTTATTTGCACTCAACTAGACTCATAACCATCTTCAAGATACTCCAACGAGTCATTAGCAAAAGATTAAAACAAATCCTCTAAGCACCTTGGGATATTGTTTTTATTGTGCAATATATAATTATTATATGATTTTATCATCCATAGGATACCATCCAAGTATAAATACCAATCATTAGAGAAAGGAGATGGTGTCAAGACTAGCACAATCACCTACAAGTCTGCCTGTAGGTTGGTATAAACTAGATAGGGTTTGCAAGAAAAATGAGTTTGAGAAGCCTATTAGTTTTTAATATACATAATTATAAGGTTTTATAATATTTAAATTATATTATAATCATATGGAGAACTATAATATGTATATACAGTCTAAATGTGCATCTACAACCTCTAAGACAAGAGAGAAGGTCTCATGAATAAACATTTTGTGAGTGGAGAGCTTGTACAAGTAAATTTGTCATTGATACAATTAAAGGAATAATATATAATAATCTCATAGATATCCATATAATATACAAATTCCTATTAGCCACTCTTTAAATACATTTTTTAAGCTACAGACCTAGGGAAAAATAGTCTAAGGCTTACAAGCAGAACTAGGTGTTTGTAGACCATTTGAGATGTTTTAAAGAGGTTTTTATCTTTAAAAATTATATAAAGGTTATAATATATTAATAAAGGGTTTTAGTGACAAATAAAATAATAATTAATTACCTAAATTGAGAATAATATAAATCTATAGGTCTGTAAACTTGTAGGTCCATATTCTCAACCTAAGAGAGAAACTTTGTAATGATGATGATGATGGTATGAAGAACAAATGACGAGTGAAGGCCATGAAAAAGATGATATAAAGGTATATGGATGGTATAAAAATATAATTATTTAATAAAACCTTTTTTTATCTATAACCAACATCAAACCCAATGAATACCTTTAAGCCTGCTAAAGAGCTTCTTTAGTAAGCTTGCCTCTAAGAATCCAAGAAACTATGTAATAATTCTTAGGTTTTGGTGATTTAATTGAAGTTTTAAGGTGTTATGAATCCATGATAAACCTTATATTTAGTTTATATTATCATATATTTGTGTAAAAATATAAATAACACCTACATCCTTTTATACAATCCAAAATATACATAAAATTATGAGAAATTGACATGTTAGAAGGATTTGATGTTAATTATGAAAAAATAATGATTGGAGGAGTTTAATTAGGTTTGGGTAGACCCAAAATAGGTTTTATTTTTCCTTTAAGTGACATAAAATTCTATCTACTCCTTTTTCTCTGCTCTTAGCCTCCTCAAGCCTATGTTTTTGCAAACTAGGGCTAGAAACTTGAAATTTGGCATAACATGAGTTATAACCCATGAAAGTGATTCAAAATTTTAAAAATAAATTATTTAATTTGAATAAAAATATTTTGGTGTTATTAGAGTTTTATTTTATGGTATTATATATTTTATAGTATTGTAGGCTTGTTTTAGGCCTAATTAGGCCTAATTGGGAAAGATAGGGGTTGAGAAAACGGGTTTGCATTGGGAGTTGAGATATAAAAATTTGGTTGAAGCTAAAATTGGATAAATATTAATAAAATATGAATCTATTTTTACTATAATACTTGTAGATCACCAAACCAAGGAGATTTGTACCAAAATAGGGCTATAAGCAATAGACCTCCAAGAGAGAAAATGTGAGAATGATGAAATAAATTATAGAATAAAAGTGGAAAGATGATGGAATTTGGATTTTAAATAGGTATACAAGGTATTTATACTCTAATAAGATGACTAGTCATCTCATAATCAGTCCAAGGGGTGGTTTCAAGTGCTCAAGGGTGAGTCACCAAGACAAACATAACTCCTACACCACCTTGAGAAAATAATCATCAAATGGAGTGTGCACATGTTGAATATGGACCTCATAATTGTCTTTAGGTAGGTTTTATTTTTTATAAATTCTTCCATGATTGATTCATATCCATAATTGACTCTTGACACCTCTCTTCTCTCTTTCTCTTCTTCCTTCTATATGTATGCTTGATTTTAGAATTGTAAGGAATCCTTTTACTATATAGGGCATAGCCATATATAAATGAATTTTTTTTTTGCATCTAAAATGAATAAATCTGAGTTATATCCTTCTCTTATAATCATATATAGTGTATACTTTATGTTAGTCGATGAATATTAGTGATGGTATATTACTTCCTCTCATTTGTCTTGACATGTTTACCTCTTTGCAATTGATTGGTCATATTTTCAAGTCACATAGAGTCACTATAATTATATTTTCATTGATTTAAATTGGAATCATTCATTATTGTCTTATAGACCTCTTGATCGTCCCCTTAGTCTATGCATCATGATATAGCCTCTATGTAAAACATTCAAGATTTGAGACTGCACTGAGTTATGAAATTAGAGTCAGTTATAGTTCATGTTATTAGTGCATAATAGGTAGGTGGAGGAGACAAATTTTATTAATCACCTCCTTAGTTTAGTTTTCTTTCAATTTTTCTCTCCCTTTTCCCTTGTAAGTAATATATTAGTTTGTAGTTCTTAAGTGATGCATCAAGTAATTTGTCCCTATATATAAGTTATCTTTATATATAAGTTCACCGTCAACATTTTAAGAGGTCCCATTATATCACTTAATTGAGGATTATTTAACATCATACTCAAGGGTACAGATTTTAATGATAACAATAATTTATTAGCCATGTTGCAATCCACCTTGATTTTGGATTAGATGGTAACAAAACTATGGTCTCTAGAAAACATTGCTTACACTATAAGTTAGGGGGATATATCACATTGAATGTTCAACATGTTTATATGGTAATAAACACAATTTTAATTACATATGAATTATAGCCAAATTGATTTAACTATTCTCATTTGAGAGAAAGTTTGTTGTAGAAGGATAATCTAAAAAATGTTGTTAAAGATGTTGTATACCATAAAGGATTATATGGTAACACATTTGGTATTCATATTTATAAACTATTTAAACCTCCTTCCAAATTTTTCTCCCTATTTAAACCATTTATAGTACAATGGTTTACTAGATAACTGGCCTACCTATTTACTTATCTTATGGTTTCCCAAATTTAAAAGGTCTCAAAATAGGTAGAGGCATATATGTGGGTTAAATTAGAAGAGATATGACCTTAGTTTTTATATACAACCTATTTTTATGCCAATAATTAATATCATATCCCAAAAGTGATAATAATACCCACACATGATAAAATATGTCAAAAAATGAATGCCGCTCACATCAATTTGTCAATGAAAAACTTTGATGAAGTTTTAAAAAATGGTCTCATTTTATGGATGACATGGAAAATTATCTTTGCTATAAATATTATTTCCCATAAAATCTACCCATTACTTAAATCAAACTCAAGTTAAATAATACTAAATCCCTAAATAAGAGGCGAAAAAAAACTTTTTGCTTGACACATGATTATAAAACTTCATCATTAAGGTTTGTGATGAGTGTATAGATATAAAATTAATGAAAATTAAATAGTGGATGTGTGCCATAATGCAAAAAGAAACGTATTACACAATCCCAAGAATCACCTAATTCAAACTAAAAATAATGGATAAATGGTATCACATAGGTAGTAAACGTTAACACTATAAAGCATAATCAAATGCCAAATAGAGCCACAACTATTTATAACAGTTAAATAACCATAAATGTAAATTAAAATATATATTATATTTAAATAATTATATACAATAGGATTGAATATAATTTAATATTATATTTCTTTTTACATTTTTTACCCACTCTTTAATCCATAATAAGTGTTATTACAACATTCCATAGTTGAACCTTCCTCCAATGTCATAGTCAAAATTTAGTAGGGTATGGAAAATAAATTATCCACATATCTAGATTTAAAATTAAAAATTATGTTGTAAGTTTTATTAATGTATATGTATTAATAAAAAATGTATATTCACCATATTAAAATCAATATCAAAACTTGATGAGGAATAAACATGACACAATGCATGTTCAAAGTTTTTATGCACATTACTATTCCCACATATAACAAGTGTGAAACACCAAACCAATGTTCTATTCTAGTCATATGTGGATAATTAGCATCTCCTTCCTATGTAACAACCTCATTTATAATTATGTAGGCCCATTTTGGTTGAGGATATATTTTTTTGTTAGGTGCATTCTTAATTAATTGTCACACTAGAGGTGGAGGACTAGGTTGTCCAAACTATGATTCAACATATGAATTATAGTGACTCTCATTGTGAGAGTAATATAAATAACATTTTTATTCATAAAAAAAATATAATTATGTCTATCTCAATAGAAACTAATGGAATATAAGAAAAAAAATTCTGATAATCTTGGGATTGTTCATCAAACAATACATCCCATTAGTAAAACACTTTAGTGGTCAGGTAAGTGCACAAAGTTATGGAATAAAAAAGGGCCTATGTGTGGACATGTTTTTTTCAAAAATTGATAAATTTAAACTTTTTTAGAATATTTGAGATGGATACACTCAAAATTTGAGGATGGTTTAAGAATATGAATTGTAGAATTTTGAGTCTAGTTTTCAAAACACCTTTTTTAAAAACTAGTTAAGTATAACTGGGTCAAACATCTAAAAATTGAATAGTTAATTCTATTTTTTTTTAAAAAATAGAGTAGATATAAATCCATGCATCCATTCATTTTTTTATAATCATTTAATAGTGTTTAAAACCATTTGGTGAAACTTTAGATAAGATAATGTAGTTTTTAGCCTATATTTTTTTATAAATTATAAATGATTATTATTTTTAATTAATTTTACAATTAAATAGATACTAAAAATTGAAAAAAAATGGATATTTGACTGTCCCCCCCCCCCCCGCCCCCCCCCCCTTGCCCCCCAAAACTACCTCAAAAAAATGAAAATTAGTTTATTTCTGAATGCATGTAGAATTATGCCTATTTTGTAACCATATATTTCTTTTTGTATTTGGATCAATTAAAAAAAATACAAAATCATATATAAACATGTATATTTGTGTCATGTAGTAGTCTAAAAATTATATAATTATAAATTAACATAAATTTAAAGATTAAAATAGTCCAAAAATTATAAAAATCACATATTTGAAAAGAGGAGAGTGTGCTCATCATTATGGTAATAATTTGGTGAATTTTATCTTTGAAATTTGTATTAGTATAGAAATTTATCCTAAGGGTTTTATCCAAATAGATAGTTATATTAATTAGGATAGATAGGTAATTGCAAAGGATTGTCCTACATTCATTAGAATATGGGGTATATAGCTACCTCCCTCCTATATATTTAACTCATCCTTTTGTATTTATCATCCAGGATGATATGGAATATTGGTTTTAGATCTCATCTACTCATATGATATTCTCATGTATTTGATTTAATTTTATTGTAGTTATTGTTTTGTGTACATTATTGACTCATACCTATCCAAAAAATGTGCATTTGATCAATCCAAAGATCTTAGCATCCACCAATATGGTATTAAATTGCCAATAATGTTCATGATTGTTTGGTTGGTTGGTTATTTGCTATTGTTTTTTATGAAATACTAAGATTTTATGTTGTCTTATTGTAGAAATTATTAGGATAAATATTTAAATCTGAGGAATTTATCATATTTGGTGGAGTAATTTTTTTCTTAGATCTAGTTCATTGGTAGCCATTATCACTTTTTGTGGTTTCTTTATGACTACATGGAGTTCTAATTTGGCATACTTGTGGCATGAAGATTCTTTAGGTATTTGAACAAATTTAGATCTATGTTTTTCACCTCCATGAGCCCATATCACCTTTCAAGGAGTTTTTGACTAATCCAAGGCATTTTTTGTTTGATCCAAGGATTTTTTTTAGGTAATCCAAGGCATTTTTGAATGATTTAAGGCTTACTTTGCCTTATCTAAGGCATTTTTACTAATCCAAGGAATATTTTAACTTATCCAAGGAATTTTTGGCTCATTCAAAGGTTTTAAAACATCAAATATCATGTTTTTTAAGTTGGGGATAAAACTTCATTATTTTAGAGTTAGGTATCATTCTTTCTTCCTTCAACTAGAACACAAACCTAAGCACCATTTTTTTGTCTTGAATCTTTTATATTGGGATGCCATTATAAAAATACAAGCCAAAAATAATTTAATAATCTTTTATATTGGGGTGTGGACTTCCATTATTGGCTACCTTCTACCTAGATTTTTTACCATGGCAACACCAAACCTTTTCATTCTCTTTGAAAAAGTTTAAAATCTTAAATTTTTTTCCCTAAAATAATTTTAAAAAATAGTTATTTTTTTTATTTTTATTTTTAAATATTTTTTTTATTTTGCTTCAAGTGACTTGTTTCTTGCCTGAGAACACATAGGGGAAAATATGAGGATTGTTTTTTTACTTTATTTGACTTGAGGAAGACCATGGTTTGATTTCGATTTCAATGAGTTGTTACAAGACATATTTTATGTTTAGACCCTTTTATCATTTAAAATATTAGTGTAAACTCATTAAATAGGCCATTAATGATGATAAATGTAATACGTTATAACTTTTGATTGATAACTCAGAATTGAGTGCCATCTTTTTCAAAAGTGCATGTTTTTTTATGTCTTTACATTGGTCTAGTTTTTTTTAAATGCACTAGAGTTATAAAGTGTCATATTTTTGGGGTTGTATATGTTATGGGCCATATATATTTCTAAATTATATCTTGTGCATTGATTACTCACATGTGAATGCATTTTTGGTTGTGTTTGGTATCCCTATTTTGAGCATGCACTATTTGTATTGATTCTTGTAATGGTTTCTCATGTGGATTCATTATCAATTATGTCTAACATCTCATTCATGAGTGTGTGGTATTATAACATAATTATAGAGTATCTTATGAATTATTTCACTTGTTTCATTTATTATTTTAGAATTATGACTCCATTTGAGAGACTCCAAAGTAGGAAGGTTGAGTCTACACTAGTGGTCCTTTTTTGAAAGACCAATTATGCATCATGGTGTGTGTACATGAAATGTTCACTAATGGATTAGGACCTTATTCCATTCTTATATGGACATATTAATATTATTATTAACCTAGGTCAATATGATGACTAGGCCAACTATTTTCACTATGTTTATGTTCACTTATTGATACACATTTCATGGGATATACACCACCATGTGAAGCACATAGGGTGTCACTTTACTATTTAGAGAAATCTATAGAGTCTTTTTTGGGATCTTACTATGATTTATGTCACACCATCTCCTTCTCTTCCTATTGTCTCTTTCGAGACTATTGTATTCTCCCCTCCTAATTCTATTTTTTATGATTACACATCCATGGTGGATAATGGTCTTCCTTCTATCAATCCCCTACTACATGATGATATTATACTAGACCTTAGTTATCTTATTTCATATTCCACATCCATTCCTATGTATATATTTTTCTTTATAGCCTTCATAGACTTCCATTTTAGAGGACTTTACTATTCCAATGAGAGTACACACATTGAGAGCATCAACAACTCATATGTTCTTATGGACATTCATCTTGTAGATTTGAGTGCTTCATTTATAGACCATTCTTTAGTGTCAATGGTTTTTTAGCCTTACTCTTTTCTTCCCATGGACATTATTTTAGTGAATGTTCCATGCCATTATTATTCTTTAGATGTAATGAGGTTTCTTATAAACCCTCATATTCTCTCCCCTTCATTATATGCTTCCTTATTTACATATTATACAATAAGGCCTATGATTCCTAATTAGACTTTGGAATATTTGAGAACTAGTAGGGAGACTTTTGAGGATTTTATAGAGATTTAAATCATGATTCCTATTTACATTCCACTTGAGTGGGAATTCAATAGTTTTATAGCTTAGGGTTTCTTTCTTCCAAAAGGAAGAGACATCATTTATTATAAAGGGGCCTACTATAACATTTGTCATGCCATATTATTTACTTACCTTATTTATCTTCTTTGTTGAGTTTCACATCCTTCATATTTTTTAGGATACTAGGGATCATCACTATATTCTTGGGTATCTCCCTAGGCCTAGTTTCTAGGACCCAATTCTCCAACCCACCTAAGCTATGTTTAAGTGGGGGGTATTAGTGTAGAATTTTTTCCTATGGGTTCTATCTACATGGATCACTAGATTGATTAGGTTAGCTTGGTCATTGGGGAATATTTCACACATTCATTAGAATGTAGGGTTTATATCTCTCTCCCTCTTATATAGGTAAATTTTCCATTTGTATTTATCATCCAAGATGATATGGAGTGTTTTATTATTTTCTATCATTAATTTGAATTATTCTCTAATGCATGATTTAACCTATTAGTAGATTCATTAAGATGTGCACTTGATTAACTCATTAGATCACTTCATCATGTGTATTTTTTGATCCAGTGATCCTGTCTACAACTCTAATAACATGTAGTGTATTTAGTGATAGAAGTTTTTTTTTTTTTGTTTTTTATCAAGACTCTGAAATTTGGCTATGTGTTGACATAACCAATCCCTTGGATTTGGAATGCAGTCCATTTCTGAGTCAAAAATCTTGGTTTTTTATTTAAAAAAAATGTATCACGTATGTATTATAACATATACGTGTTATAGTGCATCCACATTACTTTTACATTACACTAAAAAACAAAATGAATCTATTGGAAAGGTATCTTTTTTTTCCATGTAATGTGAAAGGAATACATACACACTATAATGTGTATGTGTTACCTTCACATTGCACAAAATAGCTAAAAAGTATCTATTGGAAAGGATAAATGGTTTACTAAAATAAATGTTAAATATAAATGTAAACTTATAATTTAAGTTTATTTTAGTAAATATAAGAAATTAGGCTCACACTACATTTGATAGAGTTGGTCTCAAAATGCACACCTTATGATGTGGGAGATAGTTTTTCAAAATCTAATCTGACCAATACTTAAGCATTTTTACGGTTTAAATATTAAACCTATGGATTTTAGGCCATAATTTTTGTAGTTGATGTCTATTTTGGGTAAAAATATATTCATTTTTTAGGTTTTTATACCTTTTGGATTACTTGATATCATTATTAGGAGTCCTAGGTTTGTCAAAATTGAAGTTTAAAACCCACTCACTTTAAACTCAACCTGAAGTGGTGTAATTGGGGTAACATAGCTCACATTGATTACTTGTACACATTATGTTAAGAATATAGAATATATATCAATATTAATGAAATAAATATATAAATAAAATGTATAAAACATAATAAAATAGTGACACATATTTAATGTGGTTCACCCAATATGGGCTACATCCATACAAAAACAACCAATTCTTCTCTAATTAAATTCAACAAATGAAGGGATAAAATCTATAATACACCCACTTTAATCTCCTCTTCACTAACACATAGTGTGACACCATGATTTCATTACCATCATATCAAATTAGGATTACATATTAGGGAAAAAATGCACCAAAATAATGTTTGTTATTAGATCTATGACCTAATAGTGAGTGCTCTAGATTTACTATGAAATTAAAAGATTTTACTCCCTATGGAAACCATAGTGTGGGTGGGGGTGTTAATCCCCCACCTACCCTATCAATAACTAGGAATTATAATAAGACTAGGCTCCACCATCTAAGAATCTCCCACTTAGAGACTAATTACTGCAACTCTACTACTACAACTCTTCCTTGGACATTTCCTTGAACTTTAACCCTGGCATGTTTCTCATCTTCTTTGTTATCCCTGAAGACTTATTAAAGTTTAAAAGATCTCCATATTATTATTTGTAACTACCTATTCTAGCATATATATATGATTCTAAATTATATGGATATTTTCCAACTTTAGTTGACCATCCTCCAAAATTGAATGAATCGAGTGATACATGAGTTTTATATGTCTAGTTATTCAGTGGAATGTTAAGTTCCTTTCTAAATGAATCATACTCTAGATATCACTATAAAACCTATAATATTACTAATTTTCCCTCAAATATTCCATGAAATGTTACATACACATCATCTCCTTGCTTTCTTATTTAGTTGCAACATATTCTACCTCTGTAGTTGACAAATCAAATATCTTCTAAAATTTTGAAATCCATCTAACTATTGTGCCACCAACAATGAATATATTACCTATGGTGTTCATCCTAATATATAAATATCCATCCATTTATATATCAACATATCCTTATAAGGTAACATTTGATCCTTCATATCATAACCATCCATCACTAGTCCCTCTCAAGTACCTGATAATCTACTTGATTGCATCCTAGTGATCCTTTCTTGGATTATTCATAAACCTACAAAAAAATCCTAATACACGAGAAAATATTTAGTCTCATGCATACCATATCATACATTATACATCAAACTACTCAATTATAGGTAACTTTGTACATGTAATTAATTTCTTACTACATTTTAGGACATTATTCCTTAATTAATTTTAAGTCCTATTTCAAAGGTGTACTCACTAGTTTTGCATCTTGCATATTGAACCTGATTAACACTTTCTTAATGTAGTCTTCTTGAGATAATTTCAATTTTCTATTTTTCCTATCTCTTGTTATTCTCATACCAAAGATTTACTTTGTAACACCAAAATCCTTCATTGAAAATGAATGTTCTAGTTTTCTTTTGAGCTCATTTATATCCAATATGTTAGAACCTAAAATAAACATGCCATCTACATACAATAATAAGATAATATATATGCCATTATATAATCTCTTAAAATAAACAAATTGGTTAAAATGACATCTAATATAACCTTGTTATGTCATAAACATGTCAAATTTTGAATACCACTACCTTGGAGCTTAGTGTAGGCCATGAAAACTCTTATTCAACCTACACACCATTTTATCCTTACCTTTAACTTTGTATCCCTATGGCTGCTCCATATATATTTCCTCCTCCAATTCATCATGAAAGAATATAGTCTTCACATATAACTATTCAAGGTGAAAATCTTCTATTGATACCAAACTTAAAGCATTTTTATGGAAGTCATTTAAACAAATCGATAAAATATTTTGTCAAAATCTATACCTTTCTTTTGTTCAAACCAATTTTTTACAATTTATTAGATTTTGATTCAATCTTGGTTCTATTTTATTTACCAATATGAACAAATTATTCACAATCAAAAGTCTTTAAAAAATAAAAATATACATTTTTACCCATCCATGCTTCCTTTGTAATGACACCATCTAAAGGACATGAAGGAAATCTATTTATTAAGTAAACAATATTATCCATAACATCTACCCAAAACTATAAGGGCAACCCTGCATCAAATCTCATGTTCCTTGGATGCTCCATGATTGTCATGTTTATCCTTTCTAACACACCATTTTTTTATGGTGTTCTTGGAACCATATTCTCTCTATGACTCCCATAATATGAATAGTAATTATAAAACTTCTTACTATAGTATTCACTACCATTGTTTGATTTAACACACTTAAAATTATTTCTTGTCTCATTCTCAACTAAAACTTTCAATTTATTAAAAGTGTCAAAAACATCATATTTTTTCATATGGAATAAACATAAATTTTTATAGTTACATCATCAATAAAAGTAACATAATAAGAAGAGACCCCAAGGGATGATACCTGAGTTAGTACCCATACATCTATATGAACAAAATCTAAATTTTCATCCTTCTTTGTCTTCCTAACTCTAACAAATCTGAATCTCTTGTATTTTCCATATAGATAGTGCTCACAGAAATCCAAATCCACCTTTTTCAAATCTAGCAACAAATTATTTGAGTGGAGAACTTGCATCCACTTGTCACTCATGTGCCCAAGTTTATGGTTCCATAGTTTTTATCTACTTTTATAAAAGTTAAAGTAATATAAGAGTCAACATTAACCAATAGATAAATATAATATATCTACCTTCTCTCCTTTTATTATTACCAGTGATCCTTTAGTGATGTTTCATAAATCATATGTAAATATAACTATAAATCCCTCACTTCCCAGCTACCCTACTAAAATTAGATTTCTTTTCATCTCAATAACATGCCTCACCTCTTTCATCAACCATTTTTTTCCTTTTTATAATTTTATATGTATCTTAACCTTTCCAACAATTTTACAAGGTTCACCATCATCCAAATAAACCTATCCAAAATCACCTTGAATTTAGTCTTGATAATATTTCTTATGGGATGTATCATGAAATGAATCCCCTAAATATAACACCCAATAATCATTAATATTATCCAATGAAAGGATTAAATAATATTGCAATATATCACCTTCTACATTTGATTCTTAATTTTTATCTTGTTGTCCATCTCCTTATTTTCCTTTTCAAAACCAATAATCTTTCTTCAAGTGTCCTTTATTCCTATAAATATAACACACCAATGTTCATTTATATTTGGATCTAACCTTCTTAGACATCCCATGATTCCCTAGGCTCCTTCCTCTATCCTTTTGTCTTCCCCTATTCTCCATAATCAAAGCATTACTTGATGTCTCACTTATGTTTTTACATCACATTTCCTCACTAAGAATAACACCAACAACATCATAAAATGTTAAAGTGTTTAAACTAGAGAAATAATTACTCACATCCATAACCAAATCATTTAAATTTTTTTGCAATGATCGTAAAATCAAAAGATCCCTAACCTCATCATAAAATTTTACTCTTATAGATCTTAACTGATTTATGACCATTTTAAATTCATTTAAATGATTAGAAACATACCCACCTTCTAACATCTTCATATGAAATAAATGATTTATAAGAAATACCTTGTTAAAGGCTGAGGGTTTTTCATACATTTTAGCCAATGCCTTTATCACATCCTTTATTGTGTTTTCTTTTGAAATATTGAACTCTAATGATGTTTTCAAGCATAGTCATATTATTCCTAGTGCTTTTCTATAAAGAAAATCCCATTCTTCATCCTTCATAGTCACCAAATTATTTACTATTCCATCCAATGGTAGGAAAAGATCCTTTTGATATAGATAATCCTCCATTTATATCTTCTATAGATGGTAGTTTTGGCCATTGAATGTCTAGACCTTAAACTTGCCTTCTTCCACCATTGTTCCCACTCAAACCAAGAAACCTATTTTCTTGTGAGTTTATCTTCCAAATAAACCTTCAGTTCTGACATCATTTTTTAAGAATATAGAGCATAGAGAAATATTAATTAAATATACATAAATAAAATTCAAAAAATACAATACAAGAGTGACACAAATTTAACTTGGTTTACCTAATATGAGATTGTCCACATAGAAATAGCCAGTCCTCTTATTTAGTCCAACAAATGAAGGGATAAAACTTGAAATACATTCACTACAATCTCCTCTTCACTCATACATGGTGTACTACTATGATTTCAATTCCCTCATATCAAAGGAGGGTTACATATTAGGTAAAAAAATTCACCAAAATAATTTTTAACATTATATCTATGACCCAATAGTGAATGGTCAAAATTTGCTACAAAATTAAATTTTTTTTAAATTCTCCTTGGACCCCCATGGTGACCATAGTGGGGGGCATTATCCCCACACCCCATATCAAGAACTAGGCATTCTAATAAGATCAAGCTCCACCATCCAACACATAAAACAAATAATTTGTGTTAATTTCACTTGTTGATCATCTATCCCTAATAGATAACCACTTCATCCTAATCCTTCATCACCCCTAATCACTTTTTCCTTTTTCCTCATTATCTCTAATCACTCCCTCATTTGCCCTCATTATACTTCATCATTTATAATCACTCCCTTATCATCCCTAATCACTCCCTTATCATCCCTAATCACTCCCTCATTAACCCTCATTATCCATTATCATCCCTAATCACTCCATCATACCTCATCATCCCTAATCACTCCCTCATCATCCATAATAATCCTTAATCATTCCCTCTTCTCCCCTTATCAACACTAATCACTCCCTCATTGACCCTCACCATCCCTCATCATCCCTAATCATTCCATCATCATCCTTATTCAATCCCTCATTGACCCTCACTATCTTTAATCATCCCTAATCACTCATTCATCATACCTCATCATCCCTAGTCACTTCCCCCCTCCCTCATAATACATAATCACTCACTCCTCATCCTCATTACCCCTCACCATCACTCATCATCCATAATCACTATTTCATCATCCCTAATAAATCCCTAATTAACCCTAAATATTGCTCATCATCCCTAATAATTACCTCATCATCCCTCATAATATATATGCATTCCATCCTCATCCATCCTCATCCATAATCACTCCCTCCAATACCTTGATGGTGGGTGTAGTGGATTCTTGATTGTGCATGATTAGCTTATGTTCTAATTTCAAATTTTTCTCACTCAAATAAATATAAAAAAAACTCTTATTTCAAACATCCTATTTTACTCAAATAGTGAACTCAAATATATCATCTAATTATCTAGTGGGATTTAAATATATATGGTGATCCAGATCCCCCAGCCAAAATAAATAGGTAGGAAAGATATCAAAGTGTGGGATAAAAGTGTATTAATTAAATATATAAATTGAGATTTTTGACATATAAGACACTAATTCATGTTAATTAATTGTGATTAGGTCCCTTATAGGCCAAAAGTGACACAAAAACAACATATCCATTTATAATCAAGGTAAATGCAAATAATGGGCCCACCGCACTATTTCAAACTATATATAGTGAAGTACATTCAATGATGTCAATTAGTTGAAACTAACTATTGTATTAATAGGGTATGAATTAATCATGACATCATGTTACCCACACCTATATTTCATTATGTATCACATCAACATCATGAAATACATATAAATATGACATCCATCTATACTATGAAATGGATATGTAATGCATCACAAAAATCATTCATACCATGTTTGGCATTATGCACATTAAGTCACTCCATCTAATCAATTTATGGTGGGTGTAGTGGCTTTTTATTTGTTCTTGATTGTCCCCTAGTCAATCCTTTCTCTATATAGCTTATAATTTCCCCTCTTCTTTCAATATATGTCTTTGGTATTCAATAGGGTATTTAGGTATGGTATATTCAAGATCAAGATATGTCTCAAATATTCAATTGGGTAGGGCATATTCAAAGGAAAAACCCACCTCTTCAGGCTTCTCAAGTAAAAAGTTATGAATCAAAAAAATTTATGACTTCAAAACATATGCCTAATGATGTAGAGTTAGCCCTTACTATTAAATCCACCTAATGGGTAGCCACATGGTGGACCTAGGTTTTCACTATTGTAAATTTATATTAGATATCCACTAGTAGTTAATCATAGTGATCACATGTTGATGTCTACATGGAGATTAACAAGTGGGTAGTTAGTATGAGATCTTTGGTACTCTATCACACATAGAAAATTCACATGCATGACATAGGAACACTATAAGTCCAATTTATGCTAATGAAAACTTTTAATAAATATATCAAAGAGAGTAATTTTATTGTATGACCCTTGATTTTTGTTTTCCATAACAAGTGAAAAAAATTCACTATCATCTATGTTGCTCCTTACTTTTCCTCCAAATCTAAAATTTTAAAAATTCATAGAAAATCACTAGAAGCTCCAAAAAAAGTAATTTCTTACTTAACGTTTTTTCCAAGTGTAATTATTTATAAATATTGCATTAGTTTAAAAATTTGTATAGTTTTTTAAAAATTAGAAAAATTCAAAAAATTAACCTAAAATAGAATTTTTATCACATAATAAAATGAGTTGGTAATTGAAAACAAACATGGATTGGATCAAAAATAGGTAAAGGGATTTTGAATTAGGATTCAAATTCTAGTATTAATGAAAATTTAGAATTTATGCATCTAATAATGCCTACAAAGGGATATTTAAATCCACCAAAAACTCTCAAAAATAAAAAAGGGTAAAAATGTTTTCATAAAAGTTCTCCATTCACATATGTAACCCATAATGAAAATTAATGATAATATAAATAAAAATATAGATATGATACCATATAGGAATTGATGAGGTCCCATGAAAAATCCATAATTAACATCCATCCACACAACAATGCTCAAATCATAGAGAAATATTGACCAACAAATAGCACATTGTATTACACTAATAAAATAAGCAATGTACTTGTGTGCAACCAACAATGGTTGCACTAGAATATAGCTCTCTAACAAATTACATATCCACAAACTCTATATATGACTCTAATATGCAATGTGATTTTTCACAAGGACATAAAGTGTCATTATATAGGAAATGAAAGAGTTGAGTGGTATATTTTTATTGGTTGAGTGAAATGTGGGATAATATCATTCCCTCAGTCCTAACTCACCTTTATCACACATGTGAGGATAAATCCAACTTAAATAATGGTTTGTACATAAAAACTATAGATAATAAGTCACACCTTAGTACCACTCACCTAAGGTGTATTTCACATGATGTGTGAAAATGACATAGACCAACATAATAAATTATGATATTCATTCTTTTAGGGAATATAGAAAATTAATTTAATAAATCCTAAGGACAAACAATAAATATTCATAGATATATTTTTTTGGAAATGTGAATGCAAACCTTCAACCTTCTCCAATGGGTATGATGTAACCTCAAAATTCTAACTTATGTATTTAATGTAACTCATTTCATAACCACTAACAACATAAAAACTAACTTATTACATAATATAATATAGTAAAGCATCCCAAGATTCTTACATTTCATGATGTTGAAGCCACAACTTATACATCAAAAATCCTGATTTGACCTCTTAAACACTTAGGGGAAAACTAAGCTAATAGGTGTCATGTAATTATATATTTATGGATATGATAATAATATTACATGCACAAAGTATTACATATAAAAAAATCCAAAAGGTAGTACATATACAAAAATACAAGACTCACTAATGCCTTAAAGACCTATATTCAAGGAAATATAAAACCCATGGGAAATTATGACATTGCCATAGATCTCCAAAATATATTTATTCATATTTAAATCCTGGATTTTATTAATAAATATCTTTCCCATAATTAATAACTACTCAAATTCTTAGGTCTTGGTAATTTATCTAGTGTTACCATACTTACTAAAGCACATATCAACCACATTGATCTAGACATGTATCTTCTTGGGAAATATTATAGGATATTAGACATTTATTAGAGCTTATATGTATGCCTATCAAGGATTATATGGATATAAGAGGAAATCCTACATTATACATACAATTTTGGATCTCAAAAAATATGTTAAAATAAAAATGATCGATGATGGTGATGTAGTAAACATAGTCCCTTTCTCATTTCTTCTAAAGGTCAGCTATGGACAAACCAACTATTTTAGGACTAGGAACAGCCTTTGAGGATATTATATCTTACAATATGGTTTAATAGGGACCATACTTATATCTATAACTTTGGGTCCTAAAAAAATGCTTAAAAAAATTATGTTATAGATAAGGAGACCAATTACAACATGATTTTTGGAGACCTTAAATCCAAATAATGAATAAAATCACTCTCATTTTTTTCAAATAGATAATAGTCTTACATATAGGGAATATTTTTATGTCCCATGATGACCAAAAATTATTCCATGTCCATCATGAAAATATAAATATAAAATTAAGTCTTCATATTGACTATTATTTTCCTAATAATGGAATAACAACAACTTTTCCATATGTTAAGAAAAAATAAACTAAACAGTCTTAATGATTCACAAAATTAAAATAATAATAAGAAATACATTATAAAAATAGAATAAATTAATGAATAATGAAATATTATAATGGGATCATTTGTAATGATAAAGTTGATAATTGAAATCACTAGTACCCTAGATAGGGGTAAACTTATTGTGTTCTCATTTGATCCACATGGGGTCAAAACTTATAACCTTAAAAACTATCAAGGTGTATAAACTCAACATACAATATCCATTATTTCCAAAATTTACATGGTCGATATCTTTAAAAATAAAAAGATACTCCCTTATCACCATGATGATACATCCATTTCAAGTGGTTAATTGATGATCCATAATGATTATGTTAATTTTTTTTAGGAATGGGTTAATGTTTAATCATAATTAAACATGGAGATAGGATCATGCCATTTCATTTTATAGTATAATTTTAATGCACAAATTATGGGAAAATATACAAATCCCTTTTTTTGTAAAAATCATTGGTATGAGACTATGTTTAAAATCATAAGATTCAAGGTCAATAAAAACCAATCACTAATAAAGTATTTAATATTTAAAAACCTAAGGCTAAACATATTTATTTTTTCAATAATTTTGTGTGTGAAGTATCCAAGTAGTTTTAATTTATTTCCATAATGGTTGTTGCCAGGGAGAATAATCAACTAGCCCATTTGATGTCTATTTCATTTTCTTTATTTTGAGTTCATTGGGTTATTATATAATCCAAATGAGTTATATCTATATTATTTTAAGTACATGTATGAAATATTATAAGAAACAAAAAACATTCCAATGTAGAAGGGGAATGTGACCTTCTTATCTTGGATTTTACAAGGAATTATGAGGTAATTTTATATTTCTTATAGGTATAAAATCATGTTTCCAAATCACATCATAAAAATGTTTTTTATCTCACCTTTTATCCTTATTATATCCTCATAACTTAATAATATGAATCATATTGAAAAAATAGCATCAAACATATTTTGAGGAGAATCACAAGACCTTTGAAGAAGATAATGAATATTTTTTCTTTCCCCTACCTCTCAAGAATTAAAATAATGAAATACCTCTCTCATAGAGTATACCATTGAAATAAATATTGGGATTAAAATTAATCCAAATATACTTAATCTCAGGTTTTCCCTCTCACCTAAAGAGATAAAATATCACAATAATTGTCTCACTAAATTGTCTAATGCCTTTTCATTTTCTACTTTAGATATGAAAATAATTCAACCCAAATGGTTATTTTACAAACTCATCACCAATAATGATTGAAAACATGTTAAACAAAGGCTCATGCATATGAAACTAAATGTTGAATTAATGGTAGAATAAAATTTTATTAAAATAATAATATTAAGGTTTATTAAACCTATGGATTACACCAAGTGGCTATCCATTATCATCCATATCCATTAAAATAATGGGAAAATAATGATATGCATAAGAATTGAAGACATCAACAAGGCATTAAAAAAATAAGAACCTCAAGGAGAATCTAGTTAATCTAGTTTAATTTATTTACATTGTTATGCATAATTGTATCAAGATTATGGAGGGTCTAGACATTTTGGTTAAAATAAAAAAGTTAGAAGAGGATAATATTAGTATGGCTAATAAGGTGAAGGGTTTTACTATGGAGAAAGACTTTGATCCTAAGATAATTTAGATAATGGATATGAATATTAAGAAGCTAATAGAGAATTGGGCTTAAGTGTTATATTGGTGGAAGTTTCATGGGTGTTAAGGCACTTTTGCTATTTTTTTAATGTTATTTTTCTCTTTTCTTAAGTATATGGTGTTTATTTCTCTTATTGGCAATCAAATTTGATATACATGGTTTTTATAACCATGCATGTATGATCCATGTAAAGGGTAGGGTTCCTATTTAAAACACATATTAACCAATAGCTAAGAAACAAGGTATGTCCAAAGGATGACTTCGCACTACCATACAATGATGTTATTATGGATACCATAGTGGAATATGAGTTATTATTTCTCATGGATGGTTTCTCATAAGATAGTAATTTTTTCATGTCTACAAAAGATCAAAGCAAGTCCCTTTTCACAATAATTTGGGGAACAATTTATTACATTCTCATTCCTTTAGGCCTCAATAATAGTGAAATTATCATAGCCCATATCATTCACAACTCATTCATATAATAGTGGAGGTATATGTTGATGATATTATAGGAAAACTGAAGAAGAGAGTGGATAATATTAAGGTTTTATGTATTATTATCACCTGATTAATTAAATATCTTATTATCCTTAACCCAAAATATTATGTGTTTTGTGTTATTGGTGGGAAGTTATTAATTTTTATCATTTTTAATTCTTGGATTTATATTGATCCTAAAAATATATGTGCCATTTTATAAATAATCCCCTCCTAATTTATTAGGAATATGATAATTTTTTAGAAGCTATGGAAAGGGTATGTAAGATTATGGATAGACATTTAAAAGTTATGAGAAATCCAAATGTCTATCCATAATATTAAATACCCTTTCAATCCTATCATAAATATACTTAAGAATGAGGATGTGTTTGACCTGGACCCAAGACTACCAAATTTCTTTTGATTCAATAAATATATTCCTCATGGCTACACCAATTCTCATGATATATAAGTCTGATTGGCCTCTCATCATTTATTTCAACACATCTAAAGTATATACCTCTTACATATTTTCCTAATGATATAATGATGGAAAATAAATATCATTCTAATTCATTATCCACATCCTTACAGATTATGAAATAAGATATACCCATGTAGAGAATGAATGTCTACCCATAGTATTTTTTTTAAAATATTAAGGTATTACATGCTTAATTAAAAAATAAGGGCTGTCATTAAATATCAATCCATTCATACATTATTGATGAAAATAACATTATCCAAATATTATAATTGGTTCATCATGATATTAAGAGAATTTTAACCAACCTACATGAATCAAAACTCCATTAAGGGACAAATCATCACTGAGTGATAGGTTGATTCCCAATGGAAGTTGATGATCTTGTTTATAGTGAATTAATGGATGATGTTATATGTTTAATATTGAAACCCATGGTTTATTATTCACCATGATATGCTAACATAATAAATTAATTGAATGGTCAAACCTATAACAAAGGTGTTAATTCATAACATAGGTAGTGCCTTTGAAAAAGTGCATCCAAGTTGATAATATTTGATAAATTACTATATCAAAAGGATTTTTAAACATGCTAATTATATGTATGTATTAGTAATATTCAAATAAAGTGTTGTTAAAATTTCATATTAGTGTTTATGGCCTTTAATTTGGTGGTCATGTAACTTCTAGGAATATTTTTTAAATGTGTACTTTCTTGTCCATGCTCTAGCATAATGTTAAATATTATGTGATAAAATTATTATAATTTTAATAGTTTTATCATGAAATTAATTTCAATACTTGGGAACTTTAGACTATATTAATACTTTGGTTCTTCTCTACTCAGGGTATGGACCTAGTTGGAAAAATTTTAATATATTATTTTAATGGACACCATTTCATTATTATGGCCATTGATTATTTCACTAATAGAGTGAAAGAAATGACACTAATTACTATTAATATATTAATAATAATAAGTTTCATCTTGAAATAATTAATTTTTGGATTTGGGATTCCATAATTCATAATAATATATAATTGATCCATTTTTAATAAACTCAAGTACCTTAGTTACGAAAAAAATATTTATATATCATCACATGACCTATTTATATTACCTTGAATATAACATTCAATCTGAGGCCACTAAAAAATGTTGAAGTATATATTTTTCAATAATATAAAAGATAATAAAATGGATTCACATATTTATATTTATCCCACATAATGGTAATGTGGGATGAGCATTTTTAAGGCCATAGTGGAAACCCCCCATTACATTATTTTTGGCACATAATAAATTATACCTTTAGAATTGTAAACTAAAATTCTCTACATTTCTCTCTAAGTTATCTTGGATGAATAAAAATAAAGGATCATGCACCTCATCAAGTTAATTTTTTTGGGATGAAAATTGCATCATTTCTTCCCAAATCCATGTGTCCTATACAAATCACATGTTAAAAATATAAAAATAATGGCCATGAAACCTCTATTCAT
The DNA here is from genome assembly GCA_037957365.1 of Torreya grandis. Lineage (NCBI taxonomy): Eukaryota > Viridiplantae > Streptophyta > Pinopsida > Cupressales > Taxaceae > Torreya > Torreya grandis. The sequence goes on along the minus strand of JARHVA010001298.1, from coordinate 3,365,042 downwards.
GTTGGAGACCATGTTTAGATATTTAGTAGTGGGATTGAAAAAAAAAGGAGAAGGATGGAATTTTTAGACATAACTATTTATTCCTTATTGTCACAAAATCATGCACCTAGAGTTTTTTGCTCAATCCTAATCAAATATTTTGGAAACATTAGAATAACTCTAAGCTTTCAGGTTGCCTATAGTAGAGGTAGACCTCCAGGTTTAAGGGCTAACTCTCTAGATTTCTCTTTGCTTTCTTATCTCCTAAAATAACTATTTTCTTGGGTGAAAATGGTTAAATAAAACATGGAAAATAAACAACTATACGAAGGTGATCAACCAAAAAAATCCCCACTAGACTACCATACCATTACACTATGAAACGTGAACTACAATAGTAGTCTCAAAATACTAAATTGCTCTAACATTGGTATTTAAAACATGGAGGTGATATGCATTGGCCTGCTAAAGGTGAGTGAAATAGAGGTTAAATTAAATACACCAAGGCTAATTTCACACTTGAATATAGTACCAAACATGAAAGGATATAGAGAAGGCAAGGATACATACTTATCACTAGACACTTCACTATGCATCACTTCACGTGCTTAGACAATAAAGTCATGAAATCCAAAATAGATTGAAATTATTATTTAAAATGAAAAGTAAAATATCAAACTAGTATGGACTCACCATACAAGGTGTGAAATCCATTATAAAATCCAAAATGGCTTACATTTATAGAATGTCTGAGAAGAGAGAGAAAGAGGGAAGTGGAAAGGTCATAAATGCAAGTGTCAAAACATGAGTAATAATTACATTTTAGGATAATAAAGTGTGAAAATAGTTTTATAAATCTCCTTGGACAATTTTCCACCTAAATCATGATAAAACTCTCCAAAACTAGCATAGAGGTCTTTAAGAGCTTCTTGAAAATTTCCTTCATGATAAGGCATCTCTTAACTACTCAAAATTTAAGTAGGGAGAGTTGACACATGTGCACTATGTTAGGGGGATTTTAAACATTCCATGAAAATAATTATATCCATCCCTAACTATTATACATATTATGGACACTTCTACTCACCATTTGCAATCATTCATTATCTCTCTTGGCCTCATTCTTTATATTTATCATCAAATTGACCTTTAGTTGATAAACCAAATCCATGTAAGATGTTTTATATATTCCCCTTTCCTTCCATTCCATGATTTATACCTTAATAAGATCCAAGAACAAACTTCTCCTCTTCTCACTTGGTAGTCACTTGTCATCTTAGTTGCATGTCTAAGACTACCTATGATGAATGAGTTAGATGAGGATTTTATATGATATCTATTGTGATAAATTTACATAAGGAATTAAAAAAATTCCCATTTAACCTCCCAAAATGAATATCATTCATCAAAATACTTTTATACCTATATAACAAGTCAAATCCTTGTAAAAAAACCTTATTTTTACCTTGTTTGTACAAGTAGGATACATACCATTTTAGTGGAAAGGAGTATGGGAGAGACCTCCACAATTAAATAAAGCTTTTTTGGCCTTCCTACCCCTCCTAATTGCATTTCCTTGCATATTATCTCCTTCAGGTCTTAGATAAGGTTTTAAGAGGGTTTTAACATATTTTGATTGTTAGGAATGATTCATAAAAATTAGACATTGAATCTCTAAAAATTACCACTAAGTTTTATCTTATTACCCCACTCACATATCACAAACTCCCTAGGTCACTATGCAATGAATTTGTATAGGTGTGAGTTCTTGAAGATGGTCTCTCGAGCTTGAGAGTGCATTTTATGTACCCCTAAAGTGAGATTAGGACAAAAATGACCCATCTATGATATTAAAATACAAATAAATGGTTAAAATTCATCATATATATCCCCATTAAATTCATCAAATATATTTTAATGGTCATATATTCCTAGAAAAGGAAATGAGTATTTCTAGGGCTTATGCATAGTATAGGCCCAACAGGATTGATTATGTTCCTATGTGTTTAAGATCACCACTAAGAATTAATTATATATATAGATTTGTATAAAAATTTTCAATTCTCAAATAAAAATTTCACACCATTATTAAGTGATCCAATACTTTCCATCTCATCCCCTTACCTTTCACATAACCTACCTACAATCTAGACTGTTTGAGAGTGCCCTATATCTAAGATAAGACAAAGGGAACTTACACTATTTTATTGTCTAAATTTAGGTTATTTATGGTTAAATTGGGTCTTTATGACCTTTTGTACCAAATTAAAATGCCTATTTACCTCTTTAAATATCTCCATCTCACAAATATTGAAGACAAACTTCTAGGAATGATGATTGTTTGTAAGTTTGATGAACTTCAGACTGGGTAATAAGTGTGAAATTATCCTTGATATATTTTACTTAATTTAAGAGCATATGAATTTATAATCACCAATATGAGAGTGGCATCACTTAAATTCATCCATTTTTATAACCCTACTAACCTTCAAGTTACCCTTCTTCACTAGCCTATGCCAGTCTGTAGAATGTGTTGATTAGGTCACTTTTAGGTGATAGTTAGGTTGAGTTAAAAAGTCCTCTTTAGATATTAATTATGTCTTGAAAACTTAATTTATTTCCATTTATAATTATTATATAATTGGATCACTTTAAGCTAAGTGAATATTTATGCCTACCAAGCTTCTAACTTCATGTTTCTCATCATCAACCCTGTAGGTCTATAGTCAGGCTGTAGATGATAATTTAGGGAATATGAGACTTTTAGGTGATGATTTATCTTTCATATTATATTTCATCTTGTTTCACACTTAATGAGGTTATCAAAACCATTCCAAACCAAATAGTGTCACTATACCTTGAGATATATAACCATTATGTCATTATTGGATTGTAATGTCATTTAGGCTTCAAGAACTATAGATTTCACTAAATGTGTATAGTGTTAATTGTATTGGGTTTAAATCACTTCAACCATCATATTGTTTTTATCAAACAACCTTATTTTAATATTAAGACATTGTCCTAGGCTTGGGATATAAGATGAAAACTACTTAGACTGCCCAAACCTCAAGACACTCCTCCATGGGATGACTAAAGGTATGAGCAATACTTGATTTGGAGAGGTTAAGGTAACATTTCTCAAATGCAACTTTTTCAAAATGAGAATAGGATTTTATGTCTGTCTACAATGTAATAACCTTACCACTACCACCTTGGCATTTTTTATACTCCTAAACCTGCTTGAAGGTATCAAGTGAGTTTGAACCCATACCATTCAATATTCCTTATAAATATGTTGGACTTATAGTCATACCACTATTGTAAAACTATAGGTGAAGATATGGTATAAGACTGTATGTGTTAGATTAGTTCTCAAAACCAATTTCTAACCATTTGAATGGGTCAGTACTATTTTTCAATTTGAAAACCTCTCATAATCTTTGAAATCTCCTCATCTCACTAATGTGACTAGTCAATGCTTCTTTACACCTAACTGTATGTGAAAATTATAGGAAGAGTGATTGTGTATGTATGTGTTAGGCCTTATACTTCATATAAAACATTAGTTATTCCATACCTTTATAATTACACTTAATCACAATGTTTATATGGATTTGACACAACATATCACCTCTATTCTAAAACCATTTGTAAGAGGACAATATTTTCAATTATGAAGCACAATCTATAAACCGTAATGGAATTCTCAAGTAAAAAAAGAGATGACCTTTCCAACCTTCATCACACCACACATGAAAATATGACTATAAAACATGTTATAAAGGTGTTCATTCCTCTCAAGATCATGTACACAAATTTAATTTCATATAACCATGAAAACAAAGAATAAACACTGAAGTGTTGGGGATAGGCAAGTAGAAAAGAGTCACATACCTTCTTCACCATGGTTCATGAAGCATAAGAAACCAATCCTTAAAATCTTTCCATTAATTTTTAGTATATAAATAGTGTTATAATATACCAAAGGCACTTTATCCAACTCATCTCCTCATGTTCATACCATGGAAACACAGTTGACCATTTTTGCTTGCAAAGGAGAGTGATAGAAGAAATAGGATAGTTTTTCCAATTTCAATCCTATAAAAGCTTCCTAATAATTGAATTGAGTTAATGGGACCTTAATAGTCATTTTATAAGTCCTCACACATGAAAAATCTACTCCACAAACCATACAACTTCCCAAAACCACATGAAACTACCACTTTTCCCATTGATCTTCTTGTTTAGGCATTACACCTACATTTTATCAGTTCTAAAATAGTTCCTCTGACATATTATGACATGGGGGATGTTTAATACTCCTTTAGAACATTTTTACATTTAAGTAAATTGTATAAACTCAATAATGACTCAAAATGACCTTGGAATGACTTAATACAAACTCAGACAAAAGTGATAAAGATGAAAATGCATAGTTGACCTTATGGGAGACCATAGGACACATTTTACACACTAGGTGACCCTTATGTAAAGTCTAAATATATAAGGGGTTGACCTAATTTGACTTGTGGTCAAATTAGTCAATAGACCCATATTTGGTTACTAAAGGTTTTTAGAATAGAGTTTTTCATTTGTGCACCATAAAATAGTGTAGCTCTTTGAACATCAAATAGTGAACTATTTTCCCCTCAGTCATCAATACATACAATTTACACATGCATTAAACTATTTGTATCAATAGACTTTCATCTTCATTTTATCATTTTCACATCTTGACTATATTTTAGGAAAACCATTTAGCTTAGGGTTAACATGACAAAACCTTTATATGCATCATATTATTTCATATTTTCCATTACCCTTTTACCTTTTATAAATATACTATAAAATTAATAATTAAATAAGATTTTGATATTATTACTTATGGGTATTATACACCCTATTCCTATGTACATTCCTAAAATCTTAGATACTCTATTCCATAGCTTATTATATAATCCTTTTCATAGTATAACTACATTACATTCCATCTAATAAAAACATCAACATGCTCTATCTATGTAATCTTATTTTCCTACTCTTTTCCTTAGTGATGAGCCCTTGCATCCTACTGGTTATGTATTTTTGGAATTAATAGCCTTCCAAAAAATGATAAAATACATAATGAAAAGCCAATCCTAGTCAATAAATAGGTAACTAACAAATAATTCCACATTTCTCACCTTTTTTATCCTTTATGGAAAGTACTCACATATTACAATTTTTATGGAGTGATCATATGGGAGATTCCCTTACTTACCTACATTTAACCTTTGGTGATGATCCCTTCTCTTTTTCTAGTCACATGGAGCTAAGCCTTGGGGTCATTAAAAAAAAAAAAATCAAATAAAAGGTTAGTGTGTCCAAAAATAATTACAGTAAATTCTTAAAAATATTTCTCATGTTTTCATGCTAAAATTACAACCCTCTCCTTTACTAATTCTTCTATGGTTAGCTATATATTGATTTAATTCTAGATGAAGCCAATAATGCTAGTTTTTTTTAAGCCTGAGAGGAAGTATAATCAATACATATCTAGCAAGGATTAATATTATCATTTTATTCCTTGTGATTTTCTAAATGAGTATTATTTAATATTTTCTCCATTCCATGTGTCCTACTCTCCCTTCATCTAATACTTCAAATTGAGTGTAACATTCCATGTGGATGAACTAATTTCATCATTACCTAAAGGAAAACCATTAGCACATTCATTTTTGGTAAAACATCTCATTATAAATCTACATACATTTTGTTGAACATACAAATATAATCATATCTGTAACATTTTATCACAAAGACAGATCCATAGAATTTCATATTTTCCTATCCATATAAATTAAATAAACTAGAAATAAAACATTACTAGATATTAATAAGATGCTGGAAAAATATTTAAAGCCATATATATAAGAATTTTATTAATGCATCAAGGGTATTGGTATAATTTCTCCACATTGAGAGAGAAAGTGTGCTTAAAATATCAAACAATCAATAAAATACACATAGTGAAAATTGCTAGGTGTCTATTACTCACTACTTATTAACATCTCCTAAAGCAAAGTGCCATAATATCCTACTATGCCTCTTCTATGAGACTTAAAATGTTAGGTGTTAGGTACTTCTTATCCATCTCTGAGTCTTCTAATGACTAGTCTGAGCAATGGATGTATCTCTACATGCAATATGTCTACTCAAAGATACACATCCTTATCTTTATGGAAAAAGGTCATTAAAGGTCTTAACGTAAGCCTATAGCCATTCCACCTTATCTATAAATTAGTAATCTTGGTACTATTATAGATAAGACATTATGATCTATTACAATAAAGGGTAAATATATCATAGTGTCAACCCATTCTCAAAGGTAGGCCTAAATATGTGATTTGTACTCCCTATTTAGGCCAGAAGTAACATGCAATAGATCTACAAGTGAGTCTTAGATCAACCTCCACCACTCAGTCATAAAATATAAAACACATGCACACATTCACATAAATTATAATTAAATCATAGAATATAGAATTATATAAATAAATAAAAATAGATAACTAAAGTGAGATAAAACTAGAAATGACATTTTGACATAATTGGGTCCCCCTCTTTCTAGTTAGGGTTAATGTCTTCATCTAAATTCATCTCTATCTCCTTCACCACTTAATTTTTATCTTATCCCATATAATAGCCTAATATTATCTTCTTGTAACTATGTATAGGTGTTTTTGTTGCTAATCTCATACTAATGGACCCTATATTACCTAAACTAACATCACAAAAACCTATACCTCATCTCACCCTTCCATTTCTAGATGTTCAAAAAATTCTACTACATGTATTATGGACTATCCCCTCCTTATCATCTCCCAACACTTTTTTATATTTTTATTGGTGTACCATGTATCAATAGTTTCAACCATTGTCTATCAAACCAAACATCTCAATTATCTTAGTCTCTCTTGTAGAATACCCAAGGAACTAGGAAGTTTGATATGTATTATATCCCAACTTACATAAGTGCCTAAGCCATAGTATGTGGCTTCATGTTTTCATCACTATATTGTACCTTTAGTTATTTCTCATGGGTCATGAGTATAATGGTCTCATCTCCCCACCAACCTCTCATGTTTAGATATGGATTGACAATTATGTCACCCATTATTACGGTCCCGACTATTAGAAGCACATCTTTGAGTGGTGTCATCCCTATCCACCTTATAACCTTGATGACCCCTAAATATATAATGGAAATTAATTTATGTTATTGGATCATGTGATCATAAACCTAACACATGAATAAGGTCATATGGTTGATAGACAAGGCACCTAATCTATAAATGTAGGATAAATATTTATAGACTGTGTAAATGACATCTTGCATCCATATTAACCTTTGTTCATTCTCTTTAATTATCCTAAAAATTATATCCCACGACTAAATTAATTAGTTACACACTTATCCCAAACTATCTATGAGAGCAAGATAATGATGATGGACTTTAAAATAGTGACGATCACTTCTTTCTCTACCCTACCAACCCACCACCTTATTCACACCCACATCACATATTTCATTATATCAAATATAATCTTCTTATCCTTGGGCCTCTCCTCTATTAGTAACCTATTTAAACTTAAACATCTTCCATGTTGTTGGAAAAACCATAATCATATACACATCTTATAATTTGATGGTCAATTTTTTTGGGCCTATGGAAACTAGAAGGTGTTCTAGTTTACAACCAAGTAGGTTAATAGGTCACACAAAATTCTATTGGCTTGGGAAACTATCCAAACCTAGTTCACTCCCTAAATATATGATCTATCTAAAAAAGATGTCTCCTAGGATATAAATAATATTATACACATGGGGAAACCAATCCCACTCCATATCCATGCTCTATTGAACATACCCTCCCTACATATAGAAAATAGATTTTAGATGATATAGTATCTCTTAAAAATATTCATATCCCCTGCTATACTCAATTATTACTATATGAATAAATAAGTTATGAAACCTCCCATCCATGTAAATTAGTCGTTATAAAATAATAATGGTGGTTTCACAACCATTGAGGTGGTTTTAAAATATTTGTTATTTATAAACTAAAATTTACATATCCACTATGATAGTTTCACAATTGCTAGTCTACAAATGTTGACAGTTCTATCACACACCAATTGTTTCTTATATTATGACTATGAATGTAAGAACAATAAAAATGTACAAAAACTAGAAAAAATCAAAACAAATTATGCATTCTTAGTAAATAGGATAAAAAATATTTTAACATTAAATTGTGTAATTTTTACTAATTCTATATCATTTTTCAAAAAAAAATCTTAGATCTAGGTTTTCAAGCAAAAATGAGAAAACTCACTTGTGTTTGTACCCTATCTATTGCTACTAGGATTGCCTACATATTCTTGTCCTACTCAAATTTTTGGTAATTTTTAATGATTTGATCACTAATAGGTGAAATATCCAAATTTATCAAAGTCATAATGCACAAATGATTTCTAAATTGGGTAATTTTTTCTATTTATAGTGTCAGATTTTTATTATTTTATTTAAAAAATATTAAATCACTCTTAAAAGCTTTATTTCATGTAAATTGATGATTTTTTGAGTTTTCCAACCTTAAGTTGACATGAGATATCATAGACAGTTAATAGATAATGTTTTGATTTTGTATAAGTTCATTAAAAAGTAATATACTTTCACATTTTGGTCTCATTTTCAACTCTTCTAGGTTGATGCATCTACACATGGCATTAGTCTCAGTTTGCAAATGATATAATTTAAGTATTCTTCTAATCCCCACATAAATGGTAACTATCTCCCTTTCATGTCTTTTTTAACACATTTTAGCCTTTTGTAGTATTTTCCTTATTATTTCTCTTTACTTAAAGGTTGAGAAGGCATATTGTATTTACTTCACTGCACCATATAGGTAAGTGAGGTAAGTTATCTAACCCTATTTTAATTTTGAGTGTGCCACTAATTGATAAAAATACCATTACCATCCCATGACAAATAACATCCTTAAGGGGGAAATATTTACACATCAATATTTTTCATAGTGCAACATTTTTACAATATACAATGATGAGGAATTTTCCTCCATAAATAATCATATGCTTAGACCCAGTCTTTTCTTTTTTCCCAAATTTTACTCTTTCTAGACTATACCAAAGTTCTAAAATTCTAAAATTCAAACTTTAACATTCCAAAACCAAGATTTATAAAGTGGAATGAAAAAATTACCATGGAAATTATCCAACCACTATAGTTATTCATTTAATTTTCATAGAATTTTTGATAACCACCTTTGTGGTTGTGAAATGACCACCTACATATACTAGTGGGTTTTACAAAATTCATAAACTTATATTTTAACTCTTAGATCATGAATTTTCATGTTTTTTAGATGTTCAAATCTTCATTTTGCTTATTATTATTCTATAATTAATTAACCACTACATGAATTCATTAGACTTAATTAGAAATTTAATTTTAGATCAATTCAATTCATTAGTAGTAATATTTTATCTATCACTTTTTAACTTGTGTATGGAACTCTCTTTACCATGAAATTCAATCCAAAAATTGTATAAATGATTGAGTATTTAGATTTTGAAAGAGATATAGTTTTCATTGTGTAGTTTTATTAAGTAATCATCCTAAGTATTGAAACATATTTACATTCACCATTGAGAATTAGATAAGGCTCATAAAAATTTTAGTATATTACTCTTATTTTCTGAGAACTTGTCATGGTTCAAATGTTTTTCATTTATACACTTTGTCCACATATTTCCATTAAATTTACATTCCTATTGATTTCAAATTCCCAAGTCATCACTAATAAAAAAATATAAAGACATAATAATCTAAAGATGTAGATATTTAAAAATTCAAATATATCTTCTTCCAATCTATCCTCTGCTTTGTTCAGGTTTAGGGGGTGGGGGTTATTTTATATTATTTTTTATTTGAATAGATTATATTTTTTATATAATTTTTTTATATCAAAAAAAAGAAAATAAAAAATAAAAATATCATTTAATTTAATTTATTACATTAAAAATCATTTAGTTTTCCTACAATCTCAATTGTATACATAAAAACTGACAACACATAGTTTTGCATGTTATGTTTTAATAATTAAAAGACATATTTTATGTGATTTATAAAAATTTATATCCTTATGTTTTATCTCCAAAATACATACATATAAAAAAATAAAACTATTATTTCACCCCCATTTGCATAATAATTCAAATAACCCAAAACTAAAATATTGCATCAATAATCTAGTTTTAATTTCTACATACATGTAGAACTTTTAAACATAAAATAATATACATAAATATTTTAATAATCATGTTAGATTATAAAAGTCAAAATAGAAAAATTCATTAAACTAAAATTTATAGCATTCAAGCATTTATTTTCATACATACAAATTGAAAATCATAGATCAACATTTAGTTGTGCATCTTAAAATTTAAATCATTAGTTGTATTCATTCAAAATTATAAAACAAACATATACTTTCATCCATAAAAGTAATTTTATATGAATTCATAAAACCATAATTTTTCCATTCAAATAGTTATTTTTTACTTTTAATTTATTTCATCTAATAATAACCTTCTTAAAATCATTAAAAAAAAATACTTTTGTTCAAAAATCAAATGAGATATCAGCTTCATTCATAAAATATCTCCATAAAAAGTATCAAAAACTTGAAGACAAAGAATATTAATTTATGAAACATAATTATATATGCCTTAGGTTATAGTAAGGTGATAAGAATACCAAATTGTTCCACCATCTAGCCTTTAGAAATAGGAACCAAAATAGAATTATTGAACTAATTCATGAGGATGGAAGGAAAAAACATAGATGAGGATCATATTATTGAATATATCATTTGATAATTTAGGAACCTAATGAAGGAAAATGGTTCTCAAGATTCACCCCTAGAAGAAATGCTCCGAAAAAACCTCCATAGGATGATATACCAATCATAGAGCTTATAGCTCTTTAAGCCACCTTCAGTAGATGAATTTAAAATGTTTGTATTTTACATGGAAGGAAATTAGTCCCCTGAGGCTGATGGCTTTCCCCCACTCTTTTTTTTAAAAAAAGGGGGGAATCATTCATATGGAAGTGAAGGATGTAGCATGAAATATTTTTATAGTTGTGTCTATTCTAAAAGAAATGAACAACACTTTTTTGGTTCTTATCATCAATCAACCCATAGTTAACTATTTGAAAGAGTTCAAACTAATAAAATTATAAAGTACTATATATAATATCTACTCAATAAATTTTTTAGAAGGATTCAACTACTTCTAGTGAGGATTATTAAGGAGCAACAAAGATTTTTTATTTTCAAGAGGAAAATTAGTGATGCGATAGTTATTGCCCATGAAGCTTTGCACTCTATTTCTAACTCCACCAAAATAAAGATTTCTTGTAAAATTGGATTTGAATAAATCATATGATAGGGTATCATGGAGGTTCGTAAATAAATTCATTAAAATATTTGCATTCAATCTCACCCTCAAATGACTCATTAACATTTTCATTTCGACTCCTAAGTTTTCTATCCTAGAAAATGGGGTCCCCAAAGGATATTTCTAAGCCAACAGAAGTATAAGACAAGGGGACCCTATTTCCCCCTACCTCTTCATCATTATTGTATAAACCTTGGGAGAAATCCTCCAGGTTTCTTATGCCCATGGTCTCATCAAAGCCATCAAGGTTACCCAAAACACTAATAATGTCACTCAATAGAAATTTGAGGATGACACCTTTCTCCTCAGAGAATATTCTATTGTTGAATCCAAGGCCCTCAAAAATATCCTATTAGAATATAAGAGTGTTTATAATCAATGTATTAAATTCATAAAAATCTTGATATTTTCCCTTAACACACTTATTGGTATTCATAATAATTTGAATACTATTATGGAATTCCAAATCAATAACCTTCCTTCTACTTATCTGGGGCTTCCACTCTTTAATGGTAAAATGTAGTCTAAATTATAAAATATTCTAGTGGATAGAATTAAAAATAAGTTATCAAAATGGAGGGTCCATATGATGACTTAGGTTGGTAAGATATAATTAATCAAAATATCCATTAAAAGCATCCTAGTTTACTTCATATCCCTATTTTGCATCCCTAACAAAGTGGTAGACAAAAATGAACAAATGCAACATAAATTCCTTTAGAGAGGTTCTATTGATAGATTTAGATTTCCTCTAGTCTCTTGGGACAAATCCTACCTCCCCAAGTTAAATTTGGGGATTGGGATTTGGGGGGTCAACAACATAAACAAATCCCTAATTACCAAATTGGGTTGGAAAGTTATGAAATAGGACAAACATTGAACAACACTCATCAAAGCCAAGTTTTGGAGGGTAGAAATGAGAAAACATTTATTTGGGAGGAAGGCCCTAGATATGGATTGGATTTTTGGAGAGCCATTTCAAATTACAAGATAATTATACATAAAGGAAGTAGGTGGAAGGTTGGCAATGGGGAAAAGATTACATTTTGGGATGATTTATGGATCTTATAATCCCCACTTTCTACCTAGGCTCCTTGTAACAATATTAGTCTCATGTTTAAAAATTTTTGGGGATCAAAGGTCAAAGACTAATGAAATTTTGTGGATGAAGTAAAATTTTGGAAAACTCTACAATTGGAAACTGATAATGTAAAAGTGATTCAAGTGATTCAAGATCATAATATCATAGTCCAATAGTTCCACATCCCTATTTTCCCCAAATAATATATCTCACTTTGTCAATTTATAATAAACATGAAATGTAAAATGAATAGAAGACATATACTCACATCAATGTATATATAATCCTAATGTATGTAAGATTATTATAAATGCATATCTATATAATCTTAAAAAGGAGGAATAAAGTTAGGAATACTTACCTTTAAAGATGAACCTACTGATCCTTAATCTCTCCCTTGGCTAAGGTGATTTGAAAGATGTTGTTTTGGTATTTAAGGATGACATGGATAAATAAACTTTAGGATACACAACCTATCAATTCATCTAAAAGACTTCTCCATAAGACAAGATCCATATCTATAAAGAAAGTATGAAACCCTAATCTTGCTCCTCAAGTAGAATGGTGGATAAGAAGATGCATAATATGTCTTATTATTATCTTCTCTTAAAAATGAATAAATTAATGTGTTTATATAGGTACATATAACCCTAATCCATTCTAAAAGTCTAGGCTGATAAGGTCGACCAAGCTGAACTAGTATCGTTATTGACAAAAATAAACTAGGTCATGGACTAGGTTGGTTAGGGGTTGACCTCGAACCTAATAAGTTTTAAAAATAAGAGTACAAGGTTGATGGGGCTGATTATGTAATGTAAACCATAAAAAAGGCATTTTAGGTTAGGGAAGGGGTAATGAATGCATTAAAATACTAGAATAGGGTGTAAAATAAGAGGCAAAGCTTAGGGGAATGGTTTTAGGAGATAGGTGTGTAGATAGTATGTGGAAATAAGGGAAAAAAATATTACGAAGCAAAAATGGTCTACCCATCCCTTTCCCAATGTACCCCTTATGGAATGCACTTAGAGAAATTGAGACTTGATGGGTTCTTGTAAGATAGAGAGTGTCGATAATTGATAAAGTTTGAAAATATTATGTGTATATAGTAACCATATAAATTTACATAAGGATGATGATAAAAATATAAAATTTAAATTTGACTCAAAATATAAAGATGTAAAAACACAACATTTATATCAAATTAAAAATTAATCACATCCAATAGGCAATAGTTTATAGACCAACTATGATTATTTTGGAAAACTTGTGTTTTTGTTTTCATTGTCATAATATAACCAACTAGTCACTAGTATAATCTTTCCATTTGGGCTCCATTGACTAAGCCTATCTCATGGTAAATAATTTAGTCATAAAATAATACATCACTAATATCTATCCAAATAAAAATCTCATGATTTTAACTAAATAATCAATCAAGATATATAACCTTATAACATAGTCATTTTCATAATAATGACAAAAATATCTAAAATGAAAGTATCCAATCAAGTCAATTATATGATAAGAAATCAAAATAATTTATGAAAATTTTATGCAAATGTTCATGTTAATAATAATCCACATTTTTAAAGTTATTTTAGACTAGGTCCTAACATCCTCTCCCTATTAAAAAGGAGTTGCCCTAGTGACTAATAAAATGACTATGGGAAGTGCTAGTTACAAAGAATTTCATGTTTTTATGTATCACTCTTTTCACTAATTAGACCCCACTAAACCAACACTTGTTTAATTGATCTATTTACTAGCTTAATGTTTGATGGTCTAGGATCCTCATTAGTTTTAGTTGTAACCTTTCCTCCTTCGTAACCTGGATATTTTTCCAATCTAAAGTATGAGTAGGATTAGATATGTATTTTTCTAAAAAATCAACGTAAAAAACATTATGCATCATAAATATATAAGGAGAAAGAGCTAACCAATAAGTAATAGGACTGATATTTTCTATGATTTCAAAAGCTCCAATAAAGTGTGGAGTTAATTTAGAATATTTTCCAAACTTAATGGAGATTTTTTGAGATTTGACTCATAAAATAACCTTATCACAAATACCAAATTCATGTGGAGATCCTTTATGATATACGTGAATATTTTGTTGATAAGAGGAATTTTTCATATTTTACCATATAAGATTCATCTACTCATAATATTATTGAAGTACATAAATTCCAAAAATAACTCTATTTTCTAAGTTATCCCATTAAAGTGGTGTTTTTCACATGCACCCATATAGAGATTCAAAAAGAATCATTTTAATTATATAATGATAATTTTTATTATAATAAAATTCAACTAAATATAAATAATCCTCTCACTTAGTTTATTTATCCATGACATACATTTGCAACAATGTATTGAACCACTTGATTTAACATTTTAATTTTACCACTTGTTTACAAGTGGTACGTAAAACTAAAATTCAATCATGTTTTATATGGTGTAGTCAAAGTTTGCTATAACCTTAAAGTGAAAATATTATTTCTATCTAGAATTATTAATTATGGTATTCCATGTAGCCAAACAACCTCTTTTAAAAATCATTTTGCAAATAAGGAAGCATCATCAATTAATTTTCTAGTAATAAAATGGCCAACCTTTGTCAATTCATCACTTACCACCATAAAGTATCATTTTTACTATGAGATTTATGAAAACCAAAAATATTACAACCTAATTATATTTTGGTACTTCATGACGATACAATAGATCTCAAGGATGGAAATTCTCATCTTTTACTCATTGGCATTCCAAGCTTTTGGCCAAAAAATCAGCCACACCAAGTTTCAAACTAGGCTAAAACTAATACATTTTTATCTCATGTGTCATATTTTTGACACCTAGATGATCATAATGAGGTGTTTTATGCACTTATTTTATAACTTGACTTCTAAAGTTCCCAAATTTAGGTACAATTGTTTTAATTTCTAATCAAGCCATCTTTTTTTATAGAAAAATAGAAAATTACTTTTCAACAGGCTCGTCAGTGAAAACTACTCTTACCTCTTAGTAGTATTCATCAAAAAATTATTATTTTAGAAAAACATTTCCAAAATCAAAACTAATTATGTAAATTTTAGTAAGGTATGTGCATTGGCTGAGTGCATCATCAACACAATTTTCCTTACCTTTGACATAGGAAATGTCCTTATAAAAATTCCTTACAAATTCTAGCCATCTTCACTCACATACATTCAAGTCATCATAAGTAAATAAATGTTCAAAGTTTTAATGATCATATTTCACTTTGAAATATTTTCCGAATAGAAAATGTTTCCATTGGTTCAAATCATGAACTATGATATCAAGCTCCATATCATGTGTAGGATAATTATTTTCATTATATTTGACCTATCATAACTCATAATCCACCACTTTTCCATCTTGGGTTAAAATTCCACCAAAGCCATCCTTGGAAGAATCTACCCAGACCTTAAAATTAAAATTTGGACTAAGAATGACATTTATAGGTGTTTTAGTCAACAAATCCTTAAGTTTTTAAAAATCCTCTTCATATAGGGGTGTGAAAAAAAATATTTTAAACTACAAGGAAGTGATTAGGTCAGCTAAGTTGAAAACATTCTCTGAAAACCTAAGGTAAGAACTAACCAGACCTTTAAACATAAATAATTCACTTACATTAGTAGGATCAATACACTCTTGTATTGTATTGATATTTATTAAATATACATCACTACCATATTTATAAATGATATGTCCTATGCAATGAATTTTTAATTTAAATAATTCACAAATGGATAAATTATTATACAGTTTACATTGCCTTAATCTTTTCAAAACTAATCTCAAGTGTTTTTCATGTTCATCTACAATTTAGAGTAAATAAGAATGTCATCTAATAAAACCAACACACACATATCTAATAAATCCATGAAAACATTGTTCATTAGGTTCATAAATGCACCTAGTACATTTATTAAGTAAAAAGGTATAACCATGAATTCATAATGACAATATATTGTTTAGAAATTGGTATTATGCATGTCTTCCTCCTTCATTCTTAGTGGATGACACCCTGATCTCAAATCAATTTCAATGAAGATAGTTTCTCCATTCATTTGATCAAATAGATTGTATATCCTTAGAAATGGATAACAATTATTTATCATCACTTAATTTAGAATTTTATATTCAACACACAACCTCAAGGTTTCATATTTCTAATTTACAAAAACAATTATAACACCCCAAGGAGATACACTTGGTTTAATGTTGTTATTTTCCAAAATTTATGGAAGCTAAACTTTTAGTTCATAGAAATCTACCACATTCATTCTATAATGAGCCTTAGAAGAAGGTGCATCTCTTGGCATGATATATAAAGAGAAATTTAATTCACATTTAAAGTAATTCTATGTATTTTTTTATAGAAATACATAAATAAATTCACTAAGGATAGGGAAATCTCTAAATATTGGTTATTTATCCTAAGATATTTCTTGCTTTTGGACAACATAAATTTTGTAACCCTTATTTAATACCTTTTTTATTTGTAAAGATACAATTAATTTATGTGCATTAGTATTTTTACTATCTTTCACTTCAATGATTTTTCAAAACTCATCTCTACATCACACCCTTTTACCAAAACAATCAAGAATTTATTGATGCAATTATAAATAGTTCATACCTAAGATTAAATCATAGGATACTAAATGAGCTAAAAATAGTTTCAATTTAGTCTTGAAAACTCCTAAATATAGTTTATCTTACTCTAAACATTTTCAAATCATCACCATTTTTCATATACCTAACTCTACCTTATAACCTTATATGAATTTAATAAGTTTTAAAATATAATTGTGTAGTACAATAAGTGAAATAAAGTTATTCCTAGCACCATAATCAATCATATTAGACACATTAATACCAAATTAATTACCTCTATTTTTAATTGGAGTATCTTGAAAATTAGCATTTTGATTGTCAACAACTAAATACACCTGATGGTTAGTTGACTAGCCAAGTTCTAAATTTGGAAATTCCTTTTGAAAGAGGTTTTCACCACATTTCCAATATTGTACTACTTTAGGGGGTGGAATAGGATAGTGTTGGATCTTTTCATTGGTTGAGTTATTCTTTTTCCATTTGAACTTACCAAAGCCACTATTAATACTTGTAAACTTTTGATTATGATTTGATTTCTTGAAATTTTTAGGATTGGGAAAGATATTTTAAGTTCTACTCTATTGTCTAATATTATTAAAATCTTCCATTTCTTTCTACTAAGATTTTTCCTTCTCTTCTTCACTATGGGTAGACTTAATGGTAGCCTTCATATAAATTATCCTTCATATAAATTACATGATGTAACATAACTAGAAATTTATTTTCATATTTAGTGACTTACATGTTTTCTTGTTTCAACAGTTGAAAATTAATTATTTTCTATTCTTTAAAGTTGGCACTTAAGTACCTTTTTTTTAAACTATTTTTAAAAAAATTACCAAGAGTCATATATTGGTACCCTTCTAGAGTACAAAGATGATTCCACCATAATGCAACAAAACCAACCAATTGATAGGCTACCACCCTAAATTTCACATTATAGGGAATATTATGTAGATTATAAAACTTTTATAGGTATACCATCCAATGATCAGTTGCTTTAGTAGATTATTCCCCTAAAAATGTATGTGGAATAAGCCTCTTAAATTACTTAATGATTGGTTCTACTAATACCAAGGGAAAATCTTGGAGTAATTTCTCCTCCCTTTGCTCCTTTTATAAATCATGCAAGCCTTCTTGAGAAATATCATTAAGGTTATTGATCCTACCTTCTTGAGTTTCCATTCTACCTAGAATGGTATTTAAGGATATCAAAATCTCATTCATGACATATTAATGATTTTCAATTAGATTTCCTCCAACTCCTTTAACATCAAGGAATTCATTGTTACCACTCACATTATTAATGAGATTAGGGTCATCTCTATTTTTATTCTTATTTGAAGCACCATGACCTTTACCTGAACTTCAACCTCTACCTATTATAGGATTATTATTGCCCTTGTTAGTATTGGCATTGGCCATTAATCTTGATCTTGTTCTAACCATCTTGAGGAGTAAAACTTTTATAGATTAACATAGGGTACATATTCTTAAGTTTTTTCAAAATTTCCCTACAATAATAACCTGGATATGATACCAATGTAACAAACCCATTATTTTTAAGACCAAGTCAAATAGATGATTTTCCACACTAAATGTACTAAAAGATTGAAAATACATACACAGCTCAAACTTGATCTTAGCTAAATAACATAGGAAAGTTTTCGAAAGTCAATTTCCTTAAGATTAGATTTTCAAGATAAAACTTAATAAAATGGTTCATCACTTAAATTATATTAATATCATGATGTATATCATACATTCATACCCTTATAAATTATGACCTAAATTTTCTCAAAAGTTAATGTTTTCTCATAAAACCAACTTATCAAGACTCAACCTTAAATGAGTTCTCATTTCATAGAAAAATAGAATTCACATTAATTAATGGAAAGGAACCTACAAATTAAAATTATTTCATTATTATATCAAATAAATAAATACACAAATGTTAATGCGTGTTTTCATAAATATATCTACACGTATGATAATTAAAACTACAACATTTACTTGAAAGGATTACTAATCAACTCAAAATGAATAGTACAACATTAAGGTTCATGTAACAACCATCACAAGTATTAATTCCATAATTTTCATGATAATTTAAGTTTGCACTTTATTCTAAGGCACAACATGAATAATAATGAATCATAAACCTTTGTTAACAAATAAACATATGAATTAACTCAACATATACAGCCTTATTTACTTAATAAAAAGTACCTTATTAAATTATTTAATCATATTTTAAGAAAGTTTCACTCATTATATAGTCAAAGTGTTAGATCAATAGTTTTTATTGTCATAAAAATTAACTTAAATACATATGATGCTACTTGATTTAAACATTCACACTTCGATCTTAGGGTCATAGTCTCACTTATTAAGTAACAAATATTCCATTATAACAATTGCATATTATTAAAAAAACTTAAGCACAAAATAAGTTTATTCATTTATACATTATATTCATCCTAGTTAGATATATTATATTTATATTAACATTATAGTTTGCCTCAAATAATTATCATTTTTTTAGTACCAAGTGAGAAATTTTAGAATTAAAATACGTTGATAATTCGATACTAAAACATAGAATTGAGTTGATGAATATATTTATATGTGATATTTTATATTTTATACATATATTATTTAATGGCCCTCAAGTCACTAGCATTAACTTTAAATATCTAAATGTAATTAAAAATCATAACAAAAATAGTTCTTATTGATAATTTTGACCTCACAAGTTAAATTGTCACCCCTATAACTTGAAAATTTGCTTGACATGTTATTTTA
This sequence comes from Torreya grandis, assembly GCA_037957365.1. NCBI lineage: Eukaryota > Viridiplantae > Streptophyta > Pinopsida > Cupressales > Taxaceae > Torreya > Torreya grandis. The sequence goes on along the minus strand of JARHVA010001298.1, from coordinate 3,345,001 downwards.
AATATTTTTTATTATGTTTTTCTTATAATTTATTTTAAATGGTCATCCAAACCCTTGATTAGCAAAGTTTAAGGTAAATTTGATGGATTCAAGATTTTGATCATCATCACCAGGTGCTTATTTAGCCACCTCTTGACTTATTTCAAGTTGTTTCATGTGATGAAAAGAGTACATAACATATTAATAGTCCTCATGGCTTGTGTCAAGGTCATGTCATGTTTTACAATTGATCAAACCAGTTAGTGATATGCTTGACTAGCTTCATAACCCAGTTGATTGTATTTTCTATCACTCTATGGATTTTGGAGTAGATTTTTCATGATAGTGGAAGTATAATATTATAATAAGGTCATGATGTACCTGATAAGACATAAATAGGTCCAAAAAATACTATTTTTAGTAGTTTCATTAGGTTTATCAAGTGGTTATGGTAGTTTTAGTGCTAAAAAGGCCTATTTTGAGGATGTTCATATAGTTATGTAAGGTAAAATTAAACTATATGAATATTATGACATTATTTGTTAATTTAAAGGTCAAATAAATGGTTTTTAAGGATTTTTAGGTGTAGAATTTTAGAAAACTAATTTATGTCTCCTATTAGCTATAAGAAGGCCATCAATTTTTGCTTGGTATGGTCAAAAGAGAGAGAGTTAAGTATAAAAATATTTGGAAATGATAGGGACCATAATTAACTTAAATTTAGTATAATTTTATATCATATTAATCCCATAATATTTATGAAAAAATATTAAGAGTGTAGGGGAGTCACAATGGCTTATTCATCTAGACAGGGTCTAGGTTTTCCTCTATTTATTCACTTCAAAACTTAATAGAAAAAAATGGTTATGGTTAGGTGATTTAAGGATAAAATAATATTTATTACATGATATATTTATCAGTTAACCCTTTTCAATAAGGTACTTATGGAAAAAAAAACTTGTCTCTTATAATGTCTTTGAGAATGGCCTACTTAGGCAGCTTCATGGCATGTTTTGGTTCTGATAATTGAGTGTATTCATCTTCAAAATTAAAAATATTTGGAAATGATAGGGACCATAATTAACTTAAATTTAGTATAATTTTATATCATATTCATCCCTTAATATTTATGAAAAAACATTAAGAGTGTAGGGGAGTCTCAATGGCTTATTCATCTAGACAGGGTCTAGGTTTTCCTCTATTTATTCACTTCAAAACTTAATAGAAAAAAATGGTTATGGTTAGGTGATTTAAGGATAAAATAATATTTATTCCATGATAGATTTATTAGGTAACCCTTTTCAATAATGTACTTATGGAAAAAATAACTAGTCTCATATAATGTTTTTGAGAATGGCCTACTTAGGCAACTTCATGGCATGTTTTGGTTCTGATAATTGAGTGTATTCATCTTCAAAATTTATAATTTTTACACATAAATCATTCCATAAAACTAAAATTAAAACAAAATAACATATGCCTTCATTTTGAAGGATGTCTTTCTTAAGAGAGCCTATGGTGAGATTGTCTCTTTGACAAGGTGAAGTCACTAAAACATGAATTACTATTACAAAAACGTCTTAATTAAAGTTAGTAAGTGATATTTGTAGGAACATAAGTAGATTAAAAGGATTATTTCATAAAAGGATGTAGTTTACATTACATCTTAGAAACCATTCTCTTTAGGACTTAAGAGGCCATTCCCAAGCCTAAATACATAAACTCTCCCCAAAGTCTAATGAGCAAATTAATAGAACCATCATGGAAAATATCAATGATAAATGGGTAAAAAATCAATATAATTTTTGTGAAATATCATGAATTAACTTCAAATCACTCTTTAAGTTTATTTAAGATGACTAATGACATTCATAAGAGCAAAATTTATAATTATTCCTAATAGGATTAATTGCCCATACACATACCTATATACAATGATGAAAGAGACTTGATTGATATGAGATAGAAAATAATCTTGTAGAGGGATGATAAGGAACATCAAGATAACCTTTCATGGATACTTTATCCTTAATTACAACAAATGCCAACAAGAATTCCATAGAGTTTCTCAAGGTGACATGATAATGATGTTAATAAATAGCTATCTACAATAGTCATGAAGGTTGTAGTAGATATATGAGGAGGTTTTGACTTGTTTTAAGAGTATAAACTCAATGTTAAAACATGAAGTGGTGGTATATTAACCAACCTTATAGGATGGCATGAAGGCTTTAGTAAGTAAATCCATGATATATCAAACAAATCAAGTTATAAATAGGCTATTTGTCACACTTTAGAGAAGTTGAGGGTTTTTATCATATCTTAAGGTAAAATTCACTCTTTTGAACTCATGTTTCAAACCATTTATCATTAAGTTCACGCATATTTCATGACAATTTAAGGTGAGATGAGATCAATGGAGGACTTAATGTACTTTTTTCATTGAGTTAACTCTATCTCAATCTTTCATGTCCATATAAAGGAAAAAAGAGAACTTAATGATCACCTGCATTAGTCATAGTCAATATGGTTGTTTTAAGAAAGTATCATGTTGGTCATAGATGCAAGTAAATAGTAGAAGGGTCTGAAGAAGAATAATAAGAAGACCCTAAGTTTTATAACCTATTATAGATCAAGAAGACCTATAATAGGATCTAAGGAGAATTATGAAAAAAAACCCAATTGAATACCTTGAACCCACATATTTAAGTATAAATGTGTACCTACAACCATCTTGCAATCATAGTTAGCTAAGATGGCTTCTATGTTATCACATGAAGAAATGTGTGTGAGAGGAAGAATTTGAATTGTCACAATTTCATAAGGTTTTAAGAGGTGAAATAGGTTTGTGCATATATATTAAAGGCCTTAATGTTATTCACCTTCTTCCCTCAAGTATATTAAATCTAAAGTCACCAACAATAATTAGCTTAACTAGGCCTAACTGAGATCTAAGTTCAATAAACTGAAATAGTGCAATGATGAGATTGAACTTTGGTTGATCTATCATTTTTTGGAGTGTGTATTTATATTTAAGGATAAAAATAATCATATAAAGTAGGATTTATATTAAAAGGACACTCATAGGCTTTCTAAACTTACAGTCAATCAAAATGAGTTATAGTTAGCATATATATAGTGCATGAGGAAAACTTGTGTGAGAGGGAGAAGTGAGGATTATAGTGATTTTAACAAGGTGATAATGAGTATTGGATATTTTTATAGACCTATTAAAGGTCTTATTTCATATAATTTCTCTAAATAAGACAAGGAAATAGTCAATGCACACTTATAACTAGTCCACACTTACATGCCATCTTTTCCTGAAATAAGAATGTGGACAAGGGTCATGGATGTGATGGTAATGAGTGTTATAGAGATGAGGTTGAATCAAATCTGATATTAAGTGTTTAATTGATACATTTCCATTATATTTGTTTAAGAATATCATATTCATAAAAGAGAGGACTCAACCCAAACTAACACAATCTATTAGAGACCTACAAGCCCACTCACAAGCATAATGAAGAGACTATCTTTCTCACCAAAATTAAATGTATAATGGTCAAAATTTATGTATGTTATCCTTAAAAATACTTTCATCAAGTTTTCATTAAGTGGTATAGAATAACACTCAAAAAATAAACCTCTATGGTTAATAAACATAGTTTGCATACAAACCCTTGGGTAGAGAAGAATAAAGTTTTGGACATTTTTGAAGGTTAGTGTTTATTAAGTATAATGATAAATAATTTCATGGAAAAATGAAAACCCATTTAGATCTTGATTTGATACAAAAGTGTGGTTTGAGGTCTTAAGACTCCAAAAGACCTTTCTTGACCTTCATACATAGTCACACCATCTCGAGAGGCAAGTTTTCAAAGGATAAAAATTATTTTGGGATATAAATGATATATTAAAGTTACTTTAGGTGTTATATGGGCTCCAATAATTCAAACATATGTCATTATCTAATCCATTTGGTCTCACAACTATATGAATAATCAATAAGACATAAACCCCTATTTTACTTGAGAATGAGCTCAAAGAGGTTAGATTTTTACTCATAATTTTCATGAGGTTTTTCATTGGAAATAAATAGCATAGGGTATTTTATAGGATTATCCCTTCTAAAAATTCATATAATTGGTTTTTGGGATGGACCCTTATCCTTTATGAATCATTAATAACAACATAACCCTCTCTAAACCCTTCTTAAACCATAAAACTAACCTGATAGAGGAAATATAACTATTTATGACTTATAATGAAATAATATGACATATAAATTACCCTATTATCATTCATAACTCTCCTGAGCTCCACATGAAGTTGTTTTCTCACATGTGTAGGTAAAATATCATATAATATAGGGTAAAAAATGTAGTTTAAGGCTCATTTATGAGTGTATAAGTTATGAAGTGACATATAATTAATTTATAGAGGCTTATAGTAGATTTAAAAAGGTTATAAAATCATCTAAAATCTTCTATAGGTCTTTCAAAGTGTTACACCATCCCTACAAGTTGCTCACTAGGTCAAAAGGTGAGAAAAACTCAGTTTTACAATCCAAGAATCAATGGTGAAGGCCTATGAGTGAAATAAGATAATTTAATATCAATTGATGAGTTGTATAAAGGTTTTTTAGGTCTCATAAATTCATTTTAAATAACTAAAACCTACAAGTTTCATGAAAAACATTTATAACTACCCCTCAAGCATACATAAGCATATAGGCTTGCTAATGGCCATTTCATGGTTTGCCCATCTACACAAGGCCCCAAAACTTTAAATTTGACATGGAGAATGGTAATAGTCTAGGTAAATTTAATAATATATGTTTTTTAGGTTTCACATGTGTGGGTGGACATTTGGGCCAAATCTCTATTTCTAGTCTTATGAGTCCTAATTAAGCCTAATTAGAGAAAAAATGATAGAAAAGAGATATTTACTCTTGAAGTTGGATCCTAAAAATTGGTATGGATATTTAATAGGATATAGGGTCCTAAAATATGTGTTTAATTTTCTATTATAGTTCATACATTATTCTGTACGAGGAGCTTTACCAATTTTTACGGATACAAGAAATGGGTGGAAAAATAAGAAAATGGAACAAAATTGCATATTTTGGAGGTTTTTATGGCCTAAATTGATTTTTTTAATTATTAATTTCTGTTTATAATCCATCCATGGATTAAATTTTCCTGATCCAAAGTAAAAACTAGTTTCTATCTTTCCTATGCCAGTTTGCTTAAGGAGTCAAGTGGTCAAATCACCACATTGATGCATAAAACTCTTCAAAAAGATTTTTTAAGGATTAAACATATCCTCTAAACATTTGTATATTTTTAATAATTCATTAAATTATTTTCAATAAGAATTCAAATAATGAAAAGGTCTCCAACAACCTAAGAAGACTCTTTCCTTCTCCTCAGCCTAGTCAAGGAGATAAAATCAAACAAGCTCAATGAGCCTTATAATAGCCCAAGTAATTATGAGAGAACTCATAAATGGATTAGTAAAATATTTAAATGTATTTATTAATGAATACTTGAATACCTTTTTCAAGGAGGTGACCTATTCATCAAAAAAGGACATATGAGCTAGTATATGGGGTATGCAAATAAGAATGTATGTACTTCAGTTGGTCATACTCCTATAATCAACAATAAGGCTCCTCAAAAATATAAATTAAGTATAACTTAGTATATAAACCATTTTTATAATTTTTTATAAGATAAAAGTAAGGAAATGCTATGTAGGATTTGAGGAAGACTAAGTGGATGTCACATTTCCTAGTTTTAGGGTTGCCTTGTCTCTCTCTCTCTCTCTCTCTCTCTCTCTCTCTCTCTCTCTCTTCTCATTTTCTATATAAGTAAGACTATTTTTGGAATTTCTAAGGATAATTAACATTAGTTTTTGTATATCCATACTCATGAAAACACTTGTACTTGCATCTTTAGAATGAATAAAATTGAATTCATGCCTCCTTAAAGCTTGGGACTAGTGTATGTTAATGGTTAGTTGATGAATGACAGTGGTAGTGCATGCTTCCTTTCATTTTATCCTATCCTATTTACCTATTTTTAGGTGATTTTTCATCCTTATAGGTTTCATAGTGTTCTTGAATAATATAATATGTATGTCAAGCATAATATTTCCTTAGTATCTTTGAGAGACCTATTGATTACTTGCCTTAGATCATGCATCAAGCTAAGCCTCTATGTAAAATATTGATTTTTAGTGACCATTTGAAAATTAAAATCAGGTCCATGTTTTATTCATCCTTATTATTGCATATTAGACAAGTTAAGGATACATTTTGGTGTATCACCTCAGTTAGATAAGTTTGCTTTCAGTTTATCTTCCTTCCCTTTTCCTTGCAAGTTGGTAGTGTAGTGTAGAGAGCCTAATTGATAAAACAAAGGGAGATAGCTCTTAGAATCTAGAGATTAAATATATCTATTAGGACACCTACAACCTAGGATTGTCTCCATGTTACTTTAGATTATGAAGGCTTGAAAATACCTTCACGAGGGTGTAAGTCTACTAGATAACACTTCCATATACCCTTAAATGACCAAATTCTCAAATTACTAGAATTAAAGAAATATGAACTCAAATAATAACCATGACATTAATCCAAAAATTTATAAATTGTTATTAAATTTTACTAGTTCATAACTAAGTTACATCTGAAATAATATCACTAACTTTGTATAAAAAGATATAATCAAGGTTTAAATATGAGTGGAGCCCATATAAAATAAAATACATGAAAATTAAATATTGATAATTTATTATTTAATAACTTAATAAAAATTTTAATTTTATATTATAATTCATGTTCCTATTTAGATAATTAATTGTTATGCTTAATAATCAAATGTTAAATAAAACCAAATTGATTATTAAATATTACAATAATATATGAAAATAATAATATGGTTAAAATCAATTACTAACTAAACCAATATATATTATTAATTCAAAAACCTTTACTAAAACATCATGATACCTTAAAAAACCCTTTTTAAGATAAACAATAATATATTAAGCATTGTAATAACTAGATGATCCTAAATAGAATTCATTGATTTATAATCACCCATTAATGCCTTTAAGGGTCAATCAGTTAGCCATAATCACTCAAAATTCACATAAAGTCCTAGATATTATTAACACATCAATGACTATCAATCATAAAATTCATGCTTCATTTCCATAGCTTAATACTAAAATATTTGAAATGAATCACATGAATCAAACATACATTAATTGAATTACTATCTATAACTGAGTTAGTGTAAAACATCCAATCTTAACCCTGAGATTATTCTTCTCAGTTCTACTCATTCCTATCATTTTCCTATTTCCATACTCCTTTTTTTTCCTTAACTCCCTTTTGGATTGTTGACTATACTAGGTCGACCATGGTCAACCCTATAGAGTTTAGGGGTAATTTTTACTTTTTGGGTTTGTTAGCCTTTCGATTGACCTAGCTCAGACCCAGTGAATTATCCCTTAAAACATATAGGGTCAACCATGGCTGACCCTATATAGTCACATTTTTTGGAGGATTTAGGGCAAGATATACCTATATATAAAATTTCATTTCCAACTATTTTTAAGAAGATAAGTGGAGAAGAATAAGTGCAAATGAACATCTGCTTATTGACCATTCTACTTGAGGAATAAATATTAGGGTTCCATACTTTATTTAGAGATATGGATATTGTCTTGTGGAGAAGTCTTTTGGATGCATAGATATGTTTTTAGCCTAGAGATGATTTATCTTTGTTATCCTTACATACGACAAAAATCTATTGTGAAGTACCTTGGCCAAGGGAGAGATTGAAGCTCGATGGGTTCATCTTAAAAGTAAGTATTCCTAACTTTATTTCTCCTTTATAAGAGTAGATAGATAATGTAATTATGATTCTCTTCCCATGAGTTAAGATTCCATATACATTAACATGAGTATTTTTTTTCTATGTATGTTTAATTTAGTTATTTTTTTTTCTAACTCCCACTTTGTGACATAAGCTTTGGTGTGCACTATATTAGATTTACTTTCTTGTTTATTTAAATAGAGTGAATATTAAACCTAAGACTCTTTTAGGATTGTTTTGGGATTGTGTTAGACTGTAGGATTTTGAACCCTACCTCATATGGTGTATTATGAAAAGTGATCCCCTAATTGGGTCTAGTGGATCCCCATATTTATCATGCTCCCACTTAAAAAATGTAGTACCAATCAAAAGTATAGGTATGCTCCATATTCTTCAAGCTAGTATTATTTTTTAGACATGATGCATTTTTGATTACATACATTCTAGTGAACCTAACATGAAACTAACATTTAAAATATTTATTTAAATTTATTTCATTCTTTTTAGCATTATTTTTATCATATATCTATCATACTAGATCGACTCTATCAACCCAATTCTAATATTTGTACATAGGTTTTAAGGAATAGGCAACTATATCAACTTAAATGACCTAGTACATGTTTCTAGACTTCTAGTTCAGACTACTAGGTTGATTTGGTCAAACATTTAAACTTTTAAGAATCTATATTCAGCTACTAGGTTGAACCTAGTGGATCATGTACATTTTAGGCACTCAGTAGTAGGATTCTACAAATCTTGATCAACCTAGTCGACCCAGTTAGTAGCTTTTACAAGCATATTTCAAGGTTCTTAGATAGAAATATAAATTATCATCATCTCTAATATACCAAGGTTCCTTTCTATCTCTTTGTCTCTTTCTTTTATTATCTTTTCTTTCATAATTTTTAGTCCTCAAAACTACCTCTACACAGTCAACTAGATTGACCCTATTGACCTAGTTCTGGGTTATATGTGCTATCTAAAATAACTAGGTTGACCTTAGCTGACACTATTCATTTTTAGACCTTACTTTCATAGTAAAGGTTATACCTTATTGACCTTATTCTATATTTTGTACATATAGTGCCAACACTATACCTTGTTTCAAATTGGAAATAATCTCTATATGCTAGTAATTAGTTCACCTTTCTTTTCTTGTTGTTTTTATGCTTAGAGTAGTAAAAATAGTATGATTAGGGGGTTTCAAATTAATTATTTAGTTTCATAATTTCTATTTTATGCACACACAACCAAATCACATAATCTAAACAAGCACTTTAACATTTATCTACCCAAGGCTAACCTACCTAGATTTCATCATCAATGGGGGAGCTAACTTGATACTCTAGTTGAGTATAAAACATGGTTAATGGTATATTATGTCCAAGAACCTAATGCCCTTATCTCTACAGCATGTGAAGTTAGGGGGTAGGCCCCAATACCAAGCCTATTTCATTGCCACTATAGTCCCTTTCATCCTAAACTACTTGAAACCATCCTTAGATTGTTATCTAGTTCCTTGATTTATAACCAACTTCCCATCACATTTAAAATCATTTCTTAATAATATAATAAAACATGTAGGTTGACCAATTAGTTAGATCTTTACTTTCTAGGTTGATTATTTGCTCTTTGTTTAATTATGTGTGAAAAAATTTACATTAGTCGGTGTTAGTGCAAGGTTTTGTATTGTGTTCTTCAATTGGAATGACTAAGATTGATCCAATTAACTATTTATTTCCCTTTATTTCTTACTTTCTAGATTAACTAAAAAAATTGTCTTATTTCAGTTTAGAACTTGTTATCAACCTTTTATTTTTCCTTGTCTGCAATACTAGGTCATCCCATTCAACCCTATACCTTTTTCAACCTCTATACACTGTATAGGATCAACCCAATCAAACCTATACTATATGTATCCTCTTTTACCTCTTTTTTTAGTCTCTATGCATTGTACTAGATTAACCCAGTCAACCCTATACTATTTTTTAGTCCCTATTTTTATACTACATTGACCTAGTTGACCTTATATTATTTCAGTCACTTCCTAGTACTCTAATTTTCCATATCCCTTCATTTTCCTTCATCATGAACTTTCTCTTTGACAGTGACACTAAGTTGTAGTCAACAGACATGATGAATATTACCAATCCTCATAGGGTCTCCCATTAATAGAGTAGGGATCCCCTCTTATATGCTAGTAACATTCATATTAACACTTATAAAATGAATTTTGGGACCCCTTCAAATACCTCTTCCCAACATAATCCTCTTTTGTAACTATAATATCAATCTGAATTAGATTATACTCCCAAAATTATCTTCTTTATCTCTGAATTTCCTCAACATCAAGGAAAAGATCCTTCTACCATTTACAATCTTATGATTAATGTTCAAGTGAAAGAGCCTCATTCACCTACTCATACATTCTCAAATTTATTTGTGGGTACAACTTTCTTTTATTCTCAATCTCTTTCTTCAATTATTATCCCTTCTTATACCATGACCTCTTCTTCTCTAACTTTTTCCACATCCATGCCTAGTATATCCACTAACATGGCATGTTCTACATCTAGTGGGCCTCTCTTAAGATCCACTATCCTAAATCCATCTACTATTTCTTCATTTTCTACCCACAAAAATAATGCTCCTAGTGCTTCTTCCTCTCAACCATTCACTAATCTATCTTTTGCTACACAAACAATTTTTTCCACTAGTGTATCACACTCTCATAAATATTCTCAATCTCCTATCAAAACTGATAGTGGTACCTAAGCCACTAACGCTAACACTAATACCAACCCTAATGCTTCTACTAATGTTAATAAAACACATCAATTTTTTTTTTGAAAAATCTCAATCAAATGACTACCATTCAAGCTCATAACACAAATCAAATGATGAGAATATAAAACCACCTTCTTCACCTTTAATCTCATTCATAGCTAATGGATTGGGGCACACATAACTAGAATGTTCACCATCCTCCTCTTTAATATTCTTAAGGAAATATTATTCCTCAACCTTCTTTAATCAACAAAACCATCAAGCATCTACAAAATGAACCTCTCACTACTCAAATTGCTAACATTGACATTGGAGGTGTAACACCTACAATTTCCTATAATGGATCAACTGATCCCACCCTTCATCTTAAGACATTTGGAAATATTTATAATGATTGGGTCAAATTAAACACCTTTGATACTACCAAGATACTTTATAAAATCCTCATAGGTGATGCCTTGGATTGATACAATCAACTTAGACCACATTCCAACTAGTTTAGAGGATTTAGTGAATGCTTTAGTGCAAGAATTCTAAACTAGTGATCTTCATGAAAACACTTTGGCTCATTTCTTAAATTAAAAACAAAAAGAAAATGAAACCACTCAATCCTTTGTTAAAATATGGAAGACTTTGTCAAATAAATGTGAACATAACATAGCTAATGAAAATATTTTCCATCACTTTAACAATGCCCTCTTTCCTAAATTACAATATCAAATCTGCACTCTCTCTCCATGTACCTTAAAGGAGGTTATTGACCAAGCTAAATGTCAATATTTCTCAATGCATCAATTCAAGCCACCCCAACCTTCTACAGGTCCTCATCTATTACTAAAGAATAAAAAACCACAATATTACCAATGAAATTATTACAAATTCTTATGACACCATTCATAATGTTCAAGATGTCATTCCTACCCCTTTGTTAAAACCAGCTCCCCCTTCTCAACAATATACTAATCCTCATCTCTATTCACCAAACAACATCAACATTCACAAACCTCTATCCTCAATTGAATTTCTTAAATTTATATCTAGACCTCTTCTATGAAAGATGTACCCTACTCATACTATGAAATCCTATTATGATCCTAACATTTTTATTGGTTTCACACTAGTTGAGATCATTCTCATGAGACATGTAGACAACTTCATAATTTAGTGATGGATTTTCTTCTTGGACCTAATTTTTATCATAATTTAATAATTATAAAGTGTCAATAAGATTATGAAATTGATTTCAAGGATTATAAAACACATGACAAAACTCAATCCTTGAATAAGTGAAATGCTCATTTAGCTATCTATAATTACCCTCTTCTTAATCACAAATTAATTGAAGACACCCAAGACAATCCCACCCTTTCCATCAATAATGTTGAAAGTCTTTTTGAACCAACTTCCAAAGAGAATGTGGTTATCATGACTAATATGTGAATCGTGGTGGCTTTCATTGATTCCCAACCTATCTACACTCCACCTTCATCTCAAACATATCATGTTATCTAGGATTCTTCTTTAACTCATTTAAATGAGTTCAAGTAAGATGAAATTATTACCTTTAATGATCCAATTTACAATTTTCCCTTGGATAACACTTCCCATTCTAATCTACAACTCTTCCATCATCTTCCAATACTAATGATAATTATAATTATACTAAAACTTATTCTAATTCTCAAAATTAGCTTGAACTACCTACTTCATCATCTCAACATGATTTACAACCTTGTTCTAAATTTTATTCTCATTCTAATCAATAAACATTTCAATTCACTTTAGATCCCCTTCTTAGGACCTCCTTAACCATTACACACATATATCTAACAACCTTATTCTAAGCTATGATGAGTGGGATCCCATTATAGAGATCATTAATCTCCCATCCTAAATTTCATTCTTTGAGTAGTTGAGGACCTTTCCCTATAATAAAAACTATCTTATACAAAAAATATTTGAGATGAATATATATCCCTTGTCCTCCTCTATTATCAATGGAAGTCAGATTTATCTAGTTCTAAAGATAGTATATTACAACAATGTGAAGAGATGTTTATCAACATTGATGAGACTATTGACACTTGTCTTTCCTTAAAATTTCCCATAGATTCTATGATTATTGGTGATATTTTTATTCATGTGGATGAACCTCCCTTATTTATTAGCATCTAAATAGGCAATATCCAAGTCAAATGTGCATTTATTGATGAACACTTCAACACTTGTGTCACTTATCTTGATTTCATTAAGCCCCTTGGATATTTAGAATGCAATATTAAGTCTACATGCATCACCTACTAAGGATATGATAGAAGGAAATTGCCTCCTCTAGGTTGTGAGTGGCTTCCCATTATCATCCCACATGTCACCATCCATGTGAAGGTGACGATCTTTACCTTCCCCCTCTCTTATAACATCTTGCTTGGTAGGCTGTGGACTCACTATATGAGAGCTATTGCTTCTTCTACCTACTAATGTGTTAAATTCCCTCATAATAAAGCCATTTATAGGATTCAAGGTGATATTAACCCTTAGAATTTAGAATAATTGCAAGATCATAGTGTCTTAAAGATTCCTCCTCTTGATCCTTTATCTAGCATTCCATTTCATGAGTCACATCATCTTAACTTTCGTATTAATTCAACTCAAGGTTACAATGAGAATCCCAAGCTCATTGGTAACATTCCTCCCAACCTCTTAGATTCTAATGATGATGAGCCTAATGAGATTAATTTAAACATCAAGACTTTTGATCTCTCACCTCATTTAATCTCATAGCTTCGTACTTCCTTTCAACCTTGCTCTTACAAGCCTCCTTACGATGGCATTCATGTAGTCTTAATCAAGATTAGGCATTCTATTGACCATACTTCCTTTGATGATAAGGCCATCCCTTATTGCATCATTGACCTTCACACCCTAAATTAAAATGATGGTTATTCCTTATATGATCCATCATTAGGTTGTCTTATATAGGCTTGTGATTTTGAGATTGTTCATTATCATTCTTCTTTACTTGAGTATTTTCATGCATCTCATCATTTTCCTTCACTTATAGTTCCTATTTTTTTTATTTTTCCCTTTTATCATGTGGTAGAGATGGTGTTACCACCTCCATTTTTTTAGGATCCATGTAGGATTGTGCTCATGGATCACGCTATGATTGAACCTTACCACTTTACTAGGTACCCTGACCCTCATATCTAGTTTACCCCTAAGATTAGTGAAACTCTCCTTAGACCTTGTGTATTTCTCATTCCTCCCTTAGTAGAGCCCACTATAGTTGATCTTATTCATTATCCTACTATAGTTGAGCCTATTTCTACTCCTACTATTGTTGATTCTACCCATATTTCTAATTCTATTGCTCCTTATATTGAGCCTAGTTATATTCCTTCCTCATCATCACCCTCCCTTGGTAATGGTTTAATTTCATTACCTAAGATGGCTCATCTTCCAACTAAATGGGTTGATGAGTGTTCTATGTCTTCTTCTAATATATTTCACCTCCTTCCATGAGTGATTCTACTAAAACCACTCATAAATGTATATGTTTCTTCCATGGGATAAATAATCATTCTTCCACCCATTGTTGTAAGTTGTGGAAACATATTTATACCTTGCATCCTTCTTCCCCATCATCAGATAAATCCATACCTCCCTTGAGGGTACTTCTTAAATATCTACCCAAGTATGGTGAGGTATAATATTTATGGCATTTATACAACACCCATTATAATAATCATTGTTGAATCCTTTAATATCTTAAGGATCACCTTATAGCCATTCCTAGTCCTTCTATCACTCCTCACATAGGTGATTCTAATAAGAGGGCTCCTCCTTATTCTCCCATGGCTCTACATCTTGTGGTCCTTTCACCATAATTTGTGCCTCCACCTGTGATTCCCTCACTCATGGACCTTCCCTCATCTATGGATCCTTATCCATTGATGATTCTTGCATCTCTTATCAAAATTTATCTCACACATTCTCTTGACAATATCTTACCTAATTTCCCTCCTCAACATGATCCTTTGAACATTCCTACTTTTTTTGTGGAGGAGATTAGAAGAGAATTAATTGCCTAATATTCATTAAATATTGATGAGACATTAACAATAGTTTATCTCTAGATTTATAGAGATTTATCCAATGTCTTGGATAATGTGTGTGGATAGATTTATCATTATTTATGAGCACATGTATGGTGCTTTAAAATTTTAATTTGGGTTAGAAGTGTGATCCAATCTTATCTTTATCTATCTATTATATCATTTGACACTGTGTCAAATTTTTCCTTATCATTTATGGTGATTTCTTGCTTATTTTACTATATATTGCATATCTTTTCATTTATATTTTGCATATGATTGTATTTATTTATCATTGATTTCTCTCTTTTTCTTGACTTTTTGTCAAAACTTTTTTCTTTCCTCTTCATGATTGTTTGCTTTCTTATCCCCATTTTTCATGGTTAATTATCATTATGACTTAGTTATACAAACTTTATTCCCTTTGGTCATCCCTTTTTACAATGTGATCAATTAGAAAACAATCCTAATCATTACTATCTCCTTACATCGATCCATTTTTTGTATTTCATTTTTCTTTTCTTTCTTTTCCACAAACTAAGCATATACATAGTTGAGACTTGAGATCACATGATAGTTCATCATCAAGCCTATGTGTCCTAATCAGCCTTCATCTTTGATTAATTAGCTTCCTTTAGCCTTAGCCTATAGCTCATTCATGTGTATCACTACATCTCTCATGATTACTCATTCCAAATATATATGGAGGAGGAATCTTAAAAAGCCATCAAAAGTTAAAAGCCAAATCATTTAAACAAAAGGGAATGATGCAAAAGGAAAAAATATTCTTAAAAGTTAAATCAGAATAACATACATGATTCAAATCACATCTCCTTATTATATTTAAATATAAAACTGCATAGTTGGCCTCATGATATACCCAAGGTACTTTGGGGTGTGGTAGGCTAGTAGATTAGAAGAGGATAATTAAAAAACTTTTATTTCTACCTACTTTCTCATGCAAGTACCCAATATTCATAGTAGATCGATGGCTCTATAAAGGGTCTTGTAGAATAGGGAACATGTCACGGGAAGGTAGGTCTATTTTCTTTTTTTTGTATCAATATACCTAAACTAGTTGATCTTAGTAGCACACTTATTTGCCTATAAATATTTGTGTCTATATCAAACACGTTTTTATTGTATATCGATGACCACTAGTTACTTAGTGTCTTCTCATGTCCTTAGTATGCCTCCTATATCCTAAGGTATTCTCATAAGATGCATATGTATTACTTTTTATATTCCTTTTTCCATTCCTTATGTCCCTCATATTTCATCTTATGAAATATTTTTTTCTCTATTGATCACTCCTCTTAGGATTTCATGTGTGAGTTGTATTGTAAGACCTCAAATAGGACCCAATCATCCTAAAAAATTATCATCCTTTTCCTTCCTATTATCCACATCCTTGATTAACTAATTTTTCATTTTTATTCCACCCTAGTGGTGTTCTCTTTGTGAGTTGCAGTGTAAGACCATGGATAGGACCTAACATTCCTCATAAAATTTTCCAATACCCAAGTCACAATCCAAAATTACATGTGTCAAATATGAGATAAGATTCTATTGATTATGAAGTTACACATCATTAAAATGATTCCCATGTTGATTTAGTGTGTTTTATACTTCATTTATCTTTTGAATTTTTATCTTCTTATTTTTTGAGTGCATGTAGGAATACAACCATTTCTTAAAATTTTCATACTTACCAACTTGAATTTATGTGATTAATTTAAGACCAATTTTTTGCCAATTTTATTTATACTTTATACTTCTCAACATGATTTAGTATGATTTATTGACTTAATTCATCTATTTTTATCCCATTTTTTCCCTTTTACATACCTTTCATTTTATTACATTATTTGTCATACTTCCCAATGTGAATTAGTATGATTTCATTTGTTTTAATTTGGTGTAAAATTCTTTCACTTTGGTTTAAAAATAAATACCTTTTTACCATCTTATTTTACCATTTATTTTTTCTTTACAATTAGTAATTTCTTGTTATTAGACATTTTCCCAGCCGGAAATAGTGTGTAATAAATTTTCTTGATTGATTATATTTTTTCTATGTCCTTTTTACTTGTTTATTTTTAACCATGCACGTGTTTTTCATAAATCGTAGAAAAGAAAGCACATCTCATATATTTATTATAGAATATACAATAAAAAATAATACATGTGCTATAAAAAATATATCCAAAGCATCAATAGCCTCAACTATAATGAACAACCATAATAACCATAATGAAAACATACACAACCAAAAATAGTATGCCAAAACGATCCATATATATATATATATATATATATATATATATCATGCATTTGATACAACAAATACAACTATATATAATGCTCCAACTCTAGGGTTGGGTCCCATCTTATTTATCTTATGGCCTAGCCACACTACCTATTGTGGGCTTTGTTTGACTCCTTTGAATAGTAAGCTATAAGGAGGTCATCTGTGATCTCATCCCTCTACCTATCCTTGAAGGTGTGCTACCTACACCTATGACTATGTCAGTTGGGTCTATATCTCTATCATTTATGCAACTATGGCTAGATGTTCAACTCTCTCCTCAACCAAGGCTTACCATGCCTACATCTCACCTACACCCATTTTTTTGGTGGTTTCATCCTCTCTCTTTGCACCTGTATCTATCTCATTACTTCCCTAGCTAGTCTAAACTATCTCACCTAAGTTGGGGTAGATGGTACATTAGGATATTATAATGTAGTAGGGCCATATGGCTATAGAGTCTCATCCATGATGTCATGGAGTGATCCCCTCACTAGTGACCCCCATCTCTCCTTTGTATCCTTAGCTATGCTTAAAAAATTACACCAAATGGATATTAGATCACTATTATATCTCAAAATATCTATCTATCTCTACTTCCAAATAAAAACTTAAATAAATAATTTAACCATATTTACTTACCTATCTTTGTCTTAACTACTATGGTCTCATCATCTGCACAACTTCCTAACATAGTCTCCCCATCTGCATGATGTCCTAGTGCTTCCTTTATAAGATGCTTTTTTATCTCAAATCCCTTTATCATAGATCATGTTCATCTCAGTGTGTGCTTGAGAAGTTTCCCTTTCATCCATCCCTCCTCTAGCTCCTATGTTAGTTCATCAGGGATGACATCAATCTCTTTTCTCTTACTACTTCCATCACCAGCATGTCCTTAGTGGTTAAATCTCCTCCTACTATAGAATTGGTAGTGGTATATATGGTATCTCTACCTCCACCTAATTATCCTCTTGCTCTACTCCCTATTATACTCAACCAGTCTATGGTCACTTACGACAAGGTATGAGTGTTGGTCTCACTATCTATAACCCTCATCCTCCCCTCCTTTATGGCTCCATCACATGTTGAGACCACTACTCAGGCATCAATATTGATGTCACTAGAAGAGGAAAGCCCATCTTTCCTATCACCCATACCATTGGATATGGCTCTCTTAACCATGTGTAATATCTAATAACCTCTTTCTTCACCATCACTATCATAACTGTGTGTTAGATCACCCACATAGTCACTATATCTCCATATGGCTACCACACTATGTATATACATTTCAATAGCTATAACACTAGCATGTGGGGCATCGCATGTGCTACCTAGTCCTCCCTCTATCTTTATAACCAATGTAACCTATCATAGCTACATGGGGTAACCCATTCAACCGATACATAGGAAACCTCTCATATATCCAAGATATTAGTAATATAATCAGTCTCATGTTCTTCTATCCTTTGACTATCATCTCATATAGATCATGTACAAGATGGATCCAAATGATAGATCCTAGATCATATAAAACTCAATCCTCTAACATCATCCTACTTAAGGCTACCATGAATAGTGGTACTTTTCCATTTGACTTATGACATAACACTTGATATGTCACAAGCCCTATCACAAATTTCTAGATATATAGAATCTATGAAGTATATACATCATCCATACTAATTCTTTATCCTCCCAAAATTATCTCTGAGCCTGTAGCCCACATGGCTAAGGCTCTCCTCTCCTCTAGGCTATCTAGTATCCATGTGGTCACTAGTGCTCTGACTATGGATAGATTGAGGATGGCATGGACATCCTCTAGTGTGATGGTTACCTATATCACATCCCCATCCATATCCTATTTGAATGTGTTAGTTAGTTATTCCCAATAATCAAGGAACATGACTAATAGACTTAAACTCATGAGATCTTTCACATATCAGCTATGCCTCTTAAACATATGGATACTAGTATAGCCCTATCTTTATTTGATAATAAATCTAATAATGATGGTAACTAAGCCACATCCACCAATCTCCAAAACCTCCACCATTTCTACAACTAAGAAACAATAAAGGATGTGTCAGTTCTTTCATGTCATGTATAGTCATAATATATTCTTCTTACATTTTTGAATAAAAAGCAAGCCTAATTGCTTGTAAACTTATTCTTTATTATTCATTTTAATTCATTTCTCCTATTTTTAGCTTAATTTGTCCTTATTTCCCTCCTTTTGTCATTTTAGGCCATTCTATCCCTCTTTCAGCCTTCTGCATGTTTTTCCATGCTTATTTTGGTTCTTTGGTCAAACTACTTTGACCAAAATTTCCCTATTTTTACCCTAGTTGATTCCAAAATCTTATTCAACCCTCTTATTTTCCCCTTCCTAGTGTTCCATTATCATTCTAAACCTTTCAAATCAGTTGGTAAACTACATTAGGTTGGTAGTTTGCAGAATGTATAGGGTCAAGCCATACATATTGGGTTGACACTATGAATTTTGACTAGTTTCAGCCTACTAGGTCAACCCAGTTCATTTTGCCTATCAACCCCTTACATTTTCCCAAAAAAATAGATTTTTTCTTCTTTCTTCCTAATTATTCCAAAGCCATTTTATATCTTTATATTTGCTACCCCTAGAATCTAATTTTCTCTCATTACGACATCTAGAAATGTTTACAATTCAAAATTACTGAAAGTACATTTAATTCAATACAAATTTCAAAAACTGGTTTGAGATTCATAGTTGCATACCTATAGTGCACCCTTTGTTACCTCTGGAGCCTCTCCCTATTTAGATTATTGTCTCCTCTCCATCCTAGTTCATTTGATCTCTAGATCTTTTTTTCTCTCCTTCACAAGTCAAAATAACAAATGAATTGACTTTCCCCTATTTAAAAACACTTTTCAAAGTTCAAATTCTTCAATTATTATCCTATACATTCCTTCTTTTGTCCGTATCTTTGTTTTTAGTCATTCATTTTCAAAAATTTAAAATACATTAAATTCATGATTACGTAGAGATTATTTTCCACTATCATATGCCTATTTTACAAAAAAAATATTTTTAGCTATTTTTTGCACTAACTTCTATGGGTTTAGCTAGTGTTCTTCACATTGGATGCTTTCACATCTCTTGTAGTATACTTCTTTATGTATAGCACTAAGGTAAGTAAAGGTATGTGTTTTTAAAATTTTATCCTTTATTTTATCTTATTTTTTGCTTGCTGCACTTTACTTAGCATCAACATTATGCGTTATCATGTTCTATCTTGAAGCACCATCCTATGTTACACTCACATGATATGTGATGAGCTTAGAGTGTGGCATATGTATACACATAATATTTTCAAAATTTTATTGATTACTGACACTTTGTATCTTGTAGGAACCTATCAAGTCTTAATCTCTCTGAGTACATACCTTAAAGGGTGTATTGAGAAAGGGGTGGGTAGACCATTGGTGCTTCATAAGATTATTGTCCCTTTTGCCACTTGCCATATACACACTCATCTCCTAAAAATATTAACCTTAATATTATTTTTCTTAGCTCTACCCATTCTAGTCATTTTACTCTTTCCATCCTCTTTTTCTTGCCTTAATTCCCTTTTGGACTATCAATTGTACTAGGTTGACCATGGTCGACCCTATATCGTTTAGTGGTATTTTCCACTTTTAGGGCTTGTTAGCTTTTTGACTAATCTAGCTCAGACCTAGTAAATAAACCTTGAAAACATATAGGTGAAACCATGGCCAAACCTATACAACTAATGTTTCTAGGAGGATTTAGGGTAAGATCCACCTATATATACAAGTTCATTTCCAACCATTTATAAGAAGAGAAGTGACAAAGAATAATTACAAATGAACATTTTCTTATTGACCATTCTACTTGAGTAATAAATCTTATGGTTTAATACTTTCCTTATATATAAATATCTTATCTTATGGAGAAGTCTTTTACATGTATAGATAGGTTATGTATCCTAGAGATGATTTATATTTGTTATCCTTACATACCACAACAATCTCTTGTGAAGAACCTTGGCCAAGGGAGAGATTGAGTCTCAATGGGTTCACCTTCAAGGTATGTATTCCTAACTTTATTTATCATTTGTAAGAATAGATAGATAAAGTAGTTAGGATTCTCTTCCCATGCATTAAGATTCTATAGACATTAATGTGATTATATGTCTTCTTTGCATGTTTAGTTTATTTGTTCATTTTGTTTCTAACCCCCAATTTATGCCACAAGCTTTAGTGTGCACTACATTATATTTACTTTATTATTTATTATAATAGAGTGAATATTAAACTTAGGACTCTTTTAGGGTTGTTACATGATTATATTAGATTGTAGGCTTTGGAACCCTACTTCACATGGTGTATTATGACAAGTTATCCCCTAATCGGGTCTAATAGATCCCCATATTGGTCATTATCGCTCTTAACAAATGTATTACCAATCAAAAGTGTATTTATGGACAATCTTCTTTGGGCCATTATTACTTTATAGACATGATGCATTTTTGATTGCATATAGAGTCTAGATCATGGGGTAGTGGTTAATATTACAAATTTTATGAAAAACACAACCACCCACCAATAAACATAACATGAAATACCAAACTAAAAACTCACTCAAAGTGTTAAAGATAGAATTCCAATCAACATTCTATCCATGAACACTTAGTTTTCACTTCTTAAATAAGTGTTTGAATAAAATGGTAAGCCCAAAAATTTTATAAACTCAAACATCCTCAACACAACCCAATATCATAACTCAAAAATAAATGAAAAAATCATATCAATAACATAAAACAACAAAGCATTTCTCAATCACATTTCACACTTTGGAAATAAAAAAAATAAACAACATTGAAGACATCACTTACTTGTTCAGTGATGAAGTCTAATTTACCTCACTTTTCCATGATAGAGAGTCCTTGATTTTCTAATGAACACTATATTATATGCACCCCAAAAATAGAACAAATCTCTAGTATAAAAATGAATAATTAATACTAGACTAAATTTTATAACTTACCACAAGAATCGATTATATTATCATACACTACAATGGAGGTATTATTTTGTTTTGCCCCCACATCCCCATTTGTTCCATAAAAACATTTTAGAGTTTCAATAAATTTATACAACATAACATTCTAAATCAAGCCATCAAAGATCTAAGGACTAATAAAGGTTAGAGAAGCTTCAAAAATCTTCATGATGGTAGTTAGGGTTTTCTACCCAATTCACCAAGCTCACCTAAAAGCTTCCAAATAGTGAAAAATAAACTAAAAGCTTTATTAACAGCAAAAACATCAATACAAACAAAAACCCTAAGTCAACCAAAATATTACATGTATCATGTTGGCTAAAGCATAATACCATCGAGTGATAATAAAATATTAAATAATGATGATGTTATTGATGGTATAAGGTCCAATTGATCATATCATCACATAAAAAAATTGTCCCATGATATCTTCCTAGTCAATAATTAAAATCATCAACCTTAAAATTAAAGGTCCACACAAAGTAGTCAGCATAACCAAGACCTCAAAGATAATAAGTAAAAATAAAAAAGACTTTATAGGTCAATAACAAGACTTAGCAATGTTGAAACTAAGACTAAATAAAGATGACCAACATAATATGACATCTAAGACATCAAATCAACATGATAAGATCATAAGAATCATTTCTTTTTAAAGATTGAATTGATCCCAAACAAGACTATGTACTACATATATAACACTAGTGTAAAGCAAGCTTAAATGACATTGACTCTAACTATGAAGATGAATAAATCAAAAATTAACAAAAAAAAGTGAGGTGGATTTATTTCTTGAGGGAGGTAATGTGATTTCCAAGTTTATTTTGAGTCATTCAAATCAAGTTAGTAAAAAAAATCCTAAATGCATTCCTTGAGTTCAGTGGCATAGAGATAATAGGGGTGATAGGGAAAATTTAGAGCCAACCTCTTGTTACAAGGTATAGGGATTAAATAAAGTCTAGAAATATTTATGATGGGGTGGACTCATGGAACTAATTTTGAGGATTATAAATCATAATGATGATGTTGCTATGGATTTTGTTGCTTGTTAGAATAAGTGAATGGTGGAGATGTAGGGTATTAATATTGAATTCATGGAGGAATTTATAGGTGAAGCCATGGGCATGACTTATGAGGGGGTGAAGGATTATAAATATCAGACCAAAAATCAAGAATTCCTCTAGTGTTTCTTCCACATGAATGATTTTGTCAAAATGGATAAGAAGGGTTTCCCTCATACTAATCTCTTGTGGTAGTGGCCTGAGGTTTATCTTCAAGTGATGAGATACCTAACTTTTGAGGGTAAGTATAACTTAATTTTCTCCCACCAATTTTTATTATAAAACCATTTCTAGGGATATAATATTAGTTTCCCATTTTACCTATTAAACTCTTTGAAATGCATAACTCTTGCCCACCAAGTTAATGAGTCTAACCCTATACTACATCAACTGCTTATACTATTGTTGGTAAAACATGGAAAAACCTTGCGAAGTTTGGATATCCCCATGGGGAGATCCTCAACTAAGGATGACTACTTATAGGAGGACCCTACCTCGAGATCCTACCACCCTTCTACTAGTACCCACCAAGCTATCTTATCCAAAACCTCCACTTATGACCTCCCATTGAATTTTTTTGTCGCTAAACCCAAACCAATTATCTTGGATGAGGAGACCTCTAAGGAGTCCATTATAAAGGATAAAATCATCTTATCTAAAGAAATTAGAAATAATAAATATCAACTATATATCTTTAAAAATAAGCTATAGGAAGCCAAGTTGAACCTAAATAGTCTCATACAAAAATGAAATGCATTATATAGGCAAGTGGGCATGACTATCTAATATTTTGTCCTTTCGAACAAGGTGAATTAGACTCCAAAGAAATAGATGATGAAGGTGATAGATAACCCCCACATAATATCCCCAACATGACTCCAATAAAAAAACCCCTCTGGAGGAATAGGGATAGAAAAGGCCATGAATTATCTTCATTCGAGATGATGTCAAAGGATCATTAATAAGATGAGGGCCAAAGTTTCTAAGAATAAGTGGGGTGCACCAAAGAAGATAACTGATGAAGAAAATAAACCATTGGTGTGTCCCCCCTCCTGATCTATTTTTTATGTTATGTTTTATTTCATTGCCTAAGGGGTTATCTAGTTAGTTTTTTGTTGTTTTGGCCTTTATGGCCTGCTACTCTTTTGTCCAACATGTTTATGGTTACTAGACCCTTGTAAAACTATTTTATATATCAAGTTAGATAAATATGATGATAAAACTATAATAATAAAATTAAATCAAAACATTAATACGTACAAACACAACATTTAGATAAAACTAAAAAGTAATCACAACTAATAGATGATAGTGTATAGATAAATTGTGCTTATTTTAGAAAAATCTTGTCTAAGTTCTCATTCTTAAAACATAACTGACTTGACACTAGTAAAAATATTCTAACTAGGCTCCATAGACCAAACCTAGCTCCTGGTAAATACTATAGTCACTAACAATTTCTATCCAAATAAAAATATAATGATTATAAATGAATAATTAATTGAAATATATAACCTTATAACATATTCATTATCAAAATAATGATAGAATAATATTAAAATCAAAGTATCCAATCAAGTTCATTATATGATATGACATCAAAAAAACATATGAAAATGTTATAGAAATGTCCATGTCTATAGTAATCCATAATTTTAAGTTTATTTAGACTGGGGCATGACACCTTGACAATCAAATACTATGCATTCATAAGTACTCAACACTACAAAACCATCTAATACATTCACAAAATTAATATTATATTTCCATAAATAATTTAATACTTCCATCAAATAGGTAATTACAACTCATGGCCATATTCTACACTTACAATTTAATTTTACCCTATTATGTCAAAAGTACTCAATAGTGTGCTTGAAAAATTACTCAAAATTGTACAACACTTACATCTGACCACTACACTTGTAGTTGTAATTGTGAACCATAGCTAATGTATGTAGGGATCCATGAAAATTATAAATTACATTTCTAAAAAAATATCGATGTTCATTTTTAAAAAATATCCTATATTTAGTTTTCAAGGTTTTATGATCTTTTTTATTTGAATAGAATCCAAGTAATTTGTTATTATTTAATGTGTATATTACTAAGTGTGGTGGTTAGTTAAATTTGGCCCAACCCATTTACCAATATAGTGTATCTTATTGTTATAACATATTTTTTAGTCTTATTGATTTGAATTCACTAATATTCCCATGTGTTATAACTTTGTATCTGTTCATTATAGAATGGGTTTGAATTTATTTGCATGGTGGTGAGTCCAATTGGTTTAATACAGTAATGTTATATATTTATTTTAATTTGAAATTGGTTGCTGATTTTTATTATGTAGGTTTCATAATCATTGTAGATATCTTATGTAATTAATGAGTAGTCTTTTTTTTTGTCATGAATATCATTATAATATTTAATTTATTTTTAATATTTAGGATAAATAATTTCATAATTTTAATGATTTATGTTTATACTAACTAGTTAATATCATTAATTTTTTCTAGAGACTCTATTTTAAATATTTTCTATATTTTTTTCTAGGTTTAGTGTGTTTATTTTAGTTTATTAATTAAAATTCCAAGTGGAACAAAAAATTATTTTTATAGTTGAAAACTCAAAAAAGTGTGATTTATAGATTGAAAAATATGGTTTCTAGTGTTTGATATACTAGAGGTTTAGGTTATATGTTTTCTCTTCCTAGTTTAATTTATATTACAATAAATGTAAATGATAAATATGTAATATATATTTAGCATGTTTAAATGAACATTATTCATTTAGTTTGAATTTTAATAATCAAAATATGATTAACTTAGTTTAAATAAACAATGTGCTAGCTCATGTAATGTCTTCCTTAAAAAATTATGCATCTCATCTACTCCACATTAGGTAATCTAAGATACAAACTTATTAAGTTCAATTATATTCAATGTTTTAATATGATTTCACCCAAGATATTAGAAAATTGTATCCCAAATAACAATGAAATAATTCTAGTATGGGAGAGGATAATCTTAAAGCAATGATTAAAGTGATAAATGAATATGTGATTGAGGAGGAAGATGAAATTATGAAATGTTTTATTTATCATTTAGAATAATATTATTTTATTACTATTTTAGTTTTTCCAATCATATTATTAATTCCTAGGAAAATATTAACAAATTGTTTGAAAAAAATAGAGATCAAACTAAAACTTGCTTTATTATCTTTGATTTTACTAAAGTTATGAAGGGTTGGAATCATGGAAAATATAAATATGACAAAAAAAAAATTATGGCTATGAAAATATCCCCAAATGTATGAAATTAATGAATATGTATTTATCATTCTATATTTTTATGCATTTAGTGATGATTTGAAGTTATATTTACTAGATGAATTCCTAATGAAATGAATACATGAAAATAACATGGTTATTAATTTTTAAAGGGATTAATTGATATACCCACCACCCATTTAAGTGATATGGATGACTATAAATTCTCCTAAATGGAACCATGGGGTTGAAATTTTAGGAATTTATGAAGGAGTATAAGAAATGATCGAATAGTATAAATCCAAATCTGGTATGAACCTTATTTATACAAATATTTTCATGTTAATTTACATGTATATAATCTCATCATGAATTAGGTAATTATTAACAGATTTGATCATTTCATTTTACTCTCTTGTTTACTGAATTCAATAGCACACTCTTATATTTTATCTCTCTTTATAATTATTGGTATATCACAATGATGCATAAATTGTCTTATATATTTATTCTTTTTTCTTTGTATTCATGACAATACCAATGCACTCAATTTTCCTAGATACTAGTAAAGTCCTATATTTTTTGTTAGTGTCTTAGTGTAAATTTTACTATTTTTTCAAGTCTATCACACTTTGTCTTGGTCTCTTTTATCCTTTTAGGTATATTTGGACAACATGGGATTACCTCTAGGCATGTGGGTTACCTATAGTAGAGGTAAACCTATAGGTTAAAGTGATATCTCCCTTGATTTATCTCTTAAGCTCACACACTACACTAGACCAATCAATCAAGGGTGAAAATGGAAGAAGGTAACATAAATTAAACCTATATTAATGAGGTGATACACCAAAATATTAGTCCACAAACACACTTACATATGCACTATAAATGAAGACTACCAAAACTAACCTCAACTTTATGGCCTTCTAGAGTTAATATTTATCATAGAGGAATATTGTTATGAACATATAAAAGGGGTGAAAACAAGGTCTGATACTAGACACTACTAATCTATCTCACACTTTAGGATATACTCAACAAATATATACACTTTATGAGACCTATTAGAAGAGATATCCATCACACAAAACATGCAAGGGCAGCATGGAAACAAGGAAAACATTCATCACTTTACATCCAATTAAATGAATTAATAAACTTAGGTAATAGATTATAAAGATCAAATCAACTTTAGATGTCTTATTCAAAAGCAAAAAAAGGTGTCAAACTAGCAGGGCTTCACGATACTAGGCGTGTACTGCATATAATTGCCAAAATGGCTTGAATTTATAGAGTAACGATGAAGAGAGAGAAAAAGAGAAGTGGAAGGGTTATAATCCAAGTGTCAAGATGTGGAAACCAATTAAAATAGAGAATGAGGTGGAACAAAATTTATTATGTGGTCTTTGAAAAATATCCATCTAAATTGCATCATTCTCCTTTGAGTTGGCATAGGGGCTATTCAATATCCTTCTTTGAAACTATCCTTAGGTGATGAGTTCACTTGATTGATTGAAACTATCATAGGGATCCTTGAAAAATTTTCACTATCATGAAAATGTGTAAATAATTTTGTAACAATGTTCATATGATCTTAAACTTATGGTCTTCTATGCACCACTTGTGATCCATTGTCTAACAACCACTCACTAGCCTTTTAGGCCTCGCTCTTCCCACTTGCCATCAGAATGACTTATTGATATCCAAGATAAGTGTTTAATAGGTGTTTAGACACCTATTAAAGACATTTTTTTCCTATGATATATATATATATATATATATATATATATATATATATATATATATATATATATATATATATATATATATATATATATATATATAAAATTAAACACAAAACATGCTTCTCACTTCCCATCTTAGACAGTCACCTTGCCTTCTCACTATCTCACTTAGATACCCTATGATGAATGTGATATAAGAGAGGTCTTCATACTTCAATATTATTATAAATTATTATTATTATGGGTTTTAATAAGTCTACATAAACATTATACAATGATTCTTCCTCAACAATTCTCTTATGTACCTGTAGAACTAATAAATTTTTTCAAGAAACACCATGTTAGGACTATTTGTACAAGAGATAGTACAAATAAAATAGGTGATGAGGAGAATATAAGATTTATATATATATATATATAAATAAATTTAAATACAAATTTAATCATTTTGGATGTAAAATCCTTCACATCTTCACTATCGGGTTTGAAATGGGGTTTTAGGAGGGTTTTTGATAGTCTAGATTGTCAAGGATTATTCATAAAATCCTAACATATAACCTCCAAAAAAATTCCACTAAGTTTGATATATATGACCCCTTAAAATATATAAAACTCATTTATTCACTATGTAGTCCCTCTATATAGATGTGAGTGAATGAAATTGGCCTATTGAGTTATTTCATGCATTCTCAATAGGTCTGATAGAGGTTTAGGCAAAATTAACAAGCTTGGTGAAATTATATACAAATAAGTGGATTTAAAGAGCCTTTTAATCTCCCATAAATGTTATCAAAGTGTTTTGGAGGTCCATGTAGTCATATGAATGTGGTTGTAAATCATTAGGGTGTAGACCTAGTATTATGCCTATTCGACCTAACTATGTGTGATTGGGTATCTAACCCACTTGTAGGTTTAAAATTAATATATATGACTCCTATATGATTTTTTAAATGTAAATAAATATTTCACACCATATCATCATGGTTATAATATGTAATCCTTTATCCATTTACACTTCACACACTAACTTGCAGACTATGTTTTCATGGAGTGCCCTTTGTTTGAGATAAAATAGAGGGAATCTACCCTATTCCTATGAATTTAAGGATACTAAGAGAATATATTATAGGTTATTGTGAAAATATTAACAAATTTTAAAAGTTATTCCATGCTCTTAAAGCCTCAAACTTTCAATATTGGTTACTAGGATTGTGGTTGTAGGTAGGGTTTTAAATGATTATGTTTAAACCCTATTTGAACAAATCTTACTTTATTTATCTCTAAGATTCATGTGGTAATTATTTAATCATGGTATTAATACATATTTTTTCATATTTAATATATACCTATATCAATCATCTTGTATCTTGCCTTGGTTAGACTAGTTTATAGGCTATGTCAAACAGTAGGTGCAAACTATAAAATACAAGGATTCTTGTAGGTGTTGATTCCTATTTGAGAATTATACTTTCATGATTTTCGTTTATCATAATTCTTTGGAAAAAATTTAATTCCATACCTATATTAATCATATAAATATCATCTTTTTTACTTAAACTAATTCACTATATGTCATGGTTGTGTCATTTGTAGGTGGTAATTAGGGAAGAATTAAAAGATTCCTGTAGGTTTCATTCATGATTGAGTATTGTGTTTCAATATTCCACTCTTTTATCAAGGTCACTAAGACTATATATCATATGTTTTAACTCACTCCATATCTTTTAACTATGCACCCTTCTCTACCATTAACACATTAGGTGTCCTTTTGAAAATTAAAATGTTCTAGGTTTAAATGCATTGTAGCTTTATTGAACATCTTCAGTATAAAATTAAGTAATTTGAGACACTTTAATCATCAGTATCATTAACCAATAAACCTTATATTTTGAATTTAAATGATACTAATATGCTCAGGCTATAAGACTAGAAACACAAAACCTAGTCAAACCTTATAGATCTTTATCACAAGATGGTACTGTACTAGGTAGAGACCTATTTTGGAGAAATGAAAGTAATTGGTCTTATTTGTAACTTTTATTACTCTGACTAACTATAAGATTTAATTTGACCACAAGATCAACACTATAAGCATTGAATGACTAGATAACCTCCATTTAGGTCTTGTAAATGCATACAACCTATTTATTTGGCTTGAATAATCTTATAACTATTGATACAAATCTTACAAGCGATGTAGATAGCTATATACATCAAAGTTCTGATATTTCTTTGCTCATGTCTTTAGAAAACCTATCTTTATTAACCTTGAAGTATCCAATGCAAACCCTTCATGGATAAATGACTTTCCATATTTTAAGAAGAGAAACATAGGTACATTACCTTTATCTAAAGTCATCTTCTGAATACTAATATTGCTACTATGAAAACATGCTCTATAAACTACAATGGTGATCCTTTATAGCACAATGAAGATAATCCTACCTATTAAAACATGCAATCTAGTTGGAAATAATATGAACATGAATAATATGCACTATTACAACATAAAAAATAATTAGAAATGTCATATCATACAAACAAATTAGGAAACCTACAAGTGATATGAACATGAAGTATTCTTAGAGCCATAAATAATATTGAAGATGATTCATGAAGCTCAGCTCACCAATATTAAAAATATTAACATAAAATGAGAGTAAAAAGGAGTACTAATATCCATCAAATGAATTTACCTCAATTATGCCTGACCTATCTGTAGTACTAGAAAACTAGTTGGTTTTGTTTGACTTGAACAAGAGAGTGATGGAATAGGTGAACTATATTTTTTCATGTTGGAACCTATTAAGTCAATATGAATTTTGAGATGAGTTTTGGGAAGCTAAAGGGGTACTACATAATATTCCACTTAGGCTAGGAATGTTTTATAGTCCACATAAGTACCCAAAACTCCTCTATTTTCAATTGATCTTCTTATTTTAATGTGAAACCTAAAATTTTAAATTATAAAATAGTTTATTGACACCTACCTGACACATGGTATTCTCACTTTCACTTTGATAGACTTTTATTAAGAATTAAATTGTACAATTCATAGAACTAGCCCAAAGGCGGCATAAAATGACACTTAGGATAAATGAATAAGTGATCAAAGTAAAAAATGTTATGTGACCTTATTTATGAATATGGTAAACCAATTTAAGGTGTATCATACCTCATCACAAGTTTTAACTTGTAGTGGGGTTGACTTATTTGACTAGGGGGTCAAATTAGTTAACATTTTGGTGATTTCCTAGGGGTAACATGATTTCTATGATAATGACTAGTTGTCTTATCTTATCCTTGGGTAATGGAGTCATGTATACACCATATTTTACATTAAAACAACTTTTATTATACACCAAAACAAACACCAAACATAAAAGGGAACAAAAACACAAAGCAAGACAAAGACATATACTTTTGTTCACATTAACACTTAGGGAAAGCACACACAACATAAGAAAACTAAACTATGTATAAAATAACCCAAAGAAAGGTTTTAATATTATATAAAAGGGAAAATTTTCACCATATCTTACCCCATGGGATGAAGGAATGCATGAGGCATGTTGTATTTTAAGCATTGGCCTTGATGTCTTCATTTTATTGATGTTTTCCAACCTCTTTGGCATAGCCTTCAATGCAATAAAGGTAGATACAAATACATCACCTATGAAGTTGAATTACACTTGTATTCTAAAAACCTAAAAATTCTTATGAGATTCCTTAGCTATAAATTCAAATGCTGTTTCAACAAAGAATATCTCCTTGACTTCCATGGTACTCTAAATAGGATCAGATTTATTATCAATTAAGATCTTCTTAAGGTCTTCAAGGAGATTTGTGCAGTCAATCCAATTTTGGTCATTGTCTTTCATGAGGACATATTTATTTATATTATTAATTTATTAACCCTCAAATTTTCAAAGATCTTCATGTTCTTCAAATAACTTAATCTATTGCAACTAATCATATTAGATCTCTTTCTCCTTGAGAACCACCACTTCTTCAAAGTTATTCTCTTGATCATGTGTGTAAATATCATAGTTATCATAGACTACCTTACGATTTTCCTAAATACATGGTTGTTCAATAGAAACTTTGATTTATTTCTCAACAATATCTTCTTTTTCTCTTTTATGAAGAATATTCTCAAGGCTTTCATACTCATTGAACATCTCTTGATAGGTCTGCCTCATACCTTGATCAAGCTCCTCATGAAAAACTAAAAATTCATCTATATCTTATCTTTCTTGGCTCAATAAGTATGTATTGTAATTTTTATCACAAATTTTAGTCCCTATGATAATCTCTTATTCATAATAAATTGAAATATCTTATGGATCTATTGTAGATTGAGATTATTCTTCTTTTTTTGCCTCCCATAAGATGGGCTCTCCTTCAAGAGGGGATGAGGTGGGAGGGTGGTGAATTGTTCATGGTTTGGATAGAGAGTGGGAGGTTTAATGGAGGTATCATTAATGGGGATGGTGATGGAAGGAAACACTTGGATGAATTTTTGGAGAGAGAGAAGGTTTTTTTGGGCTATGGACATGTCACTTTATTCAATAAATAGCTCATGATTTTTATTATCCTCCTAAGATTCAACAATAACTATAAATTAAACATACACTTCCTCAACCAAGGCATATTTTCATGTTTTAAATATTATTTTATAGACTTATAATATGGTGTAGCTATAGGTTTTTGAATATATGGCAATGTGGTTTGACAATGCACAAGGTTTTTATTCTTATCATCAACCTCTTGGTTCCAAGATGGAACTTTAGGGATACTAGGATATTTTATAGATTGAATGGGATATTCATGAATATTATAGGAATTATATAAATAGCATGGTAAATATTTCAAATTTTTAGGATGGGAGAGATAGACTTGTTCTTCAAATAGACTTTCACTTTCTTTATAGCTCTCATGAGGACTTTTAATAGTTGCAAGTTTCCTCTCAACTTCTTGGTTCTCCCACCTTAAAATCATATCAAACCACCATTATATATAACATATAATCTCATTAAAGTCTTCATTTATTATTTACTTATCTTCTTCCTCAACCAATATCCATTTACTCAAAAGGAAATGAATTGCCTTTCTCATTTTCTCTATGGAATGACTAGGCATCTGACAAACTATTGATATCATTTATTCAATAATTTTTTTGATTTTATGAGTTCAATAATAAGTTTTAACAAGGGATTATCTTGAGGTGGTATTGGATGAGGAGGATAGGAAATTTGGTTTTGACCTTTAGGAGGTTGTATAGGAGTTTGATACAATGGACAATGTTGTTGGGGAAGAAAGTTTTCAATAATATTCCTCTTAAGATCTTTAACTTCCTCTTTGATAAATTTCATATTAAGAGATTTTAACTCTTATTAAAGGGACTTAAAATTATCCTCTTCATATCCTTCTTCATGTATTTCTTCACTAGAATATTCAATACCTTCATGACTATATGGAGGAATGGGTTAACCATATGGTGGATAACAACTTTGATAGGGATGTGTATGATAAGAGTTCTCAAAATATCTATCCATGTTATATTAACTAGTAAAAAAAACACAAGAATTGATCAAAATATTTTCAAAAAGTACCTAGATATGTTTATCACTAGATGATGCATTTAGAGTCACTATTGGTGTTTGCTTAAATGCTTCTAAAAGCTTATAATAAGAAGAACACACCAATACTTCTTTTACTCTTTTTGACCTTGGCACACCTGGCATGCCAAAACTATTGTAACCATATATTTCACCCTAAGAGAGGGTGTTAAAGCCTCAACCATATTTGAATAACATGGGCTTACCTATAGGCCTATGGGTTACCTATAACATAGGTAAACCATTGGGTTAAAGGGATATCTCCCTTAATTTATCTCTTAAGATCACACACTACACTAGACCAATCACTTAAGGGTGCAAAGGGAAGAAGGTAACATAAATTAAACCTATACTAATTATTGATACACACAAATATTAATCCACAAACACACTTACATATGCACTAATAATGACGACTACCAAAAATAACCTCAACTCTATGGCCTTATACCATTATTATTTCTCATAGAGTTAGATTGGAATGCAAATATAGACATGGGTGAAAAGAAGGTATGATAATAGATGCTAATAGTCCCTCTAAAACTTCAAGATAAATTCAATAAACATATATACTTAATGAGACATGTTAGAAGAGATTTCCATCACATAAAACATGCAAGGGAAATATGGAAGCAAGGAAAACATATTTACTACTTGACATCCAAGTATGCCACTTAAAAAACTTAGGTAAGAGATTATAAAGATAAAATAAACTTTATATGTCTTATTCAAAATTAAATTAAGGTGTTAGACTAGCATGGCTTTGTCATACTAGATGTGTATTTCACACAATTACCAAAATGGCTTGAATTTATAGAACAAAGGAGAAGAGAGAGAAAAAGAGAAGTGAAAGTGTCATAATAAAAGTGTCAAGCTATGTAAAAAAGTTACAAAATGAGATAATTAGGTGTAAAATAAGTTAGGAAGTGTTCTTGGATAAGTGCTCATCTGAATTCCATCATTCTCCTTTGAGTTGGCATAGAGGTTCTTCATTATCTTTTTTTGAAACTAATGAAAAAATTTGAATTTTATACAAATTATATCAACCCCTACATTTTTAAACTTTGTATAAGGTTTACACATGTGTTATAGGGTCTCATGTTTTTCTATATGCCTCACCCATCCCTAATCTAGTCTTGGTTTTGGTCCATCTTCCTTGTACTAGTCTAATCAATCAAAGTCAACCTAAGTCAACCAAAGTACACTTTATTAAAACATTTTAAAAGGTAAAAATTATCTTAAAACTATCCTAATTTGGACATTTATATGTTTTAAGGTGTTACTAAGTCATAAATTGGTCCTTTACCATGTCTCATATGTAATAAGTGTCATTTTTCCATATTTCTAGCCCATTTAATGACTTATATGGATTTTCAAAGGAATAATATTTGTCACAAAGATTTATTTCAATGTGGATGAGGTTAGGATATGTTAGGAGGTAGTCAGAGTCATTTTGATAAGTAGTTTAATGCAAAAAGAGGTAATTTTTCCTTGAAAATAGGCCATTAATGGAACTTGTATAGACTTATGAAGTTTACCTTCAGCTAAAAACATGGGAATGTTCCTCTTCATCTCCATAAATCCTTTACCATGAATTTTTTTCAAAGAGTTCATTAGATAAATTAGTTTTTTCTTCCTTTTCTTCTTTCCTGCCTTCACAAGCCAAGAAAGGTCAACTTTCAATGCATAGTACAGTCAGTATAGGTGGAGTTGGGAGGATTGATCTTGGGAGTTTAAAGAGGTATTAATATAATTAAAATCCATGTTAAAAAGTTTTAATTTCATGTTTATTCCTTTATGAACCATCACTAAGAGGCCAGGTAGCTTTTTATGCTTCTTCATCTATGAGGGATCTCCTTTTTGAGCCTATTTCAGAATATTTTGCTTTGGTATGATGGATTTGATTATGTAAAGTGTTTTTAAAGGTTTTATAACAACTTTTAATATTTTTTCCATTGTTTTTTGGTTTTATAATCCTCAAAAACTCATGAAATCTCTTTTAGACTTATCTCAACTAGACAACCATGAAAGTACATTGTAAACATCAATACAAGATAATATCATGTTGAAAAAAAGTTTGAGAACTAGTTTAAAGATACATATGGTGATATATTCCCATTTAAAATATTTTTCATGAGTTTAGAACATATTTTCCCTCTATCCCATGGTCATTACCTAAGCTTAATCTGCCATCAAATAATGTAGTTTCAAGTGATTGGGAGGTGAATTCATGTTAAACAAGTGTGTTGATATTTGTTATAGACCTTTGAGGTATGATGATAAAAATTTAGAGGTATATAAATGAACCTAGAATTCATTAATGAGTAAAGCAACGTATTGCCCAAGTAACACATCCATCTGCTTATATGTTAAGAATCACCACCTATAGATGTTACCACAGTGTTTAAAGACCCTTGTGTGAAGGATTAAATTATAAATAAAGTCACCCTTAAAGTATTAATACCTTTAATTTCATCATGGAAGACCTATTTCTAATATGATGAGCATTTAAAGAGGCAAACCATGATAAAAAAGTGTTGACTATGATTTTAGGCTTGTCTACCCAAAAAACACTAAACAAAGGTCTATAAAAATTTTGGAAATAAAAAACATCATAGTTTTGAAGACTTTTAAATAGTCCTAATTATTTGGATTTGTATTTTTTATCATGAATAATCAATATTCCAAGTTTGAGATAAATTTGATGAGTAGAGGATGGTCATTTGAGGTCATTAAATTGCTTCCAAACATATTGAATTTATTCAGTGTTACCATAGGCTTCTAAACCTAAGAGACTCCTAAGACATAAAATGAAACTACAAAGGTCCAAAACTATATTGGATAACTATTTTAGGTGAATAAAATACCATGAATCCAATAAATAATAAAATGGATAATTATACCCCCAAACTAACATATAGTCCATACATTAGGCTTAACACCCACTTATAGCCAAGAATTGACCAAGATGGGTAGTGACTTAAAGTGGAATGGTTCCTTGGTATTTATCATGTTAAAAAAGAATATTAAGTAGGTATAATTAATTATGGAATACTATTGAGGTTTCAAGAGGGTCATATGTTTCTTCACTCTTCCTAAATGTCCTCCTCCAGGCCTCTTTCAAGCATGAATTAGACACATACAATAGTCAGACAGAAAAGACCTAGTCAAGGATGAAAGGCATATCTTTGAGTCACAATGGAGTATATAAATGATTTTAAAATTTATATTATCATTCTATGGCTTTAAATGAGGTTTTAATATATCTATGAGCATCATACCCTAAAGAAAAGATCAAGGGAACACCTATATGTGTTTTAGTCTAGCCAAGCAAGAAAAAGTCAGTTTTGATATCTTGATGGTGTTTGAATAAAATTTAAGGTATGAAATAGATAAAATAAAAAAATGTGGCCTATGTAGATGTTGAGATATATCACACACACCTTAGATAATATTTATCACATTCATCACCACCTATAGGCATGTCTGTAGGGTTATCTCAGTCTCGATAGTTATAGATCTAGTTTTGTATTTAAAAGAGAATAAAGATGGTTTTAGAGGTCAAGGAGTTATAGAAAAAAATTGGAGGAATTCTATGTGATATTGAAACATATAAAATTCCTTTACATGATCATATGGAAAATCAAGAGCTTTTATTTTATACAAAACATAGTCAACATTTAATAACCTTGTAGGTAGTCTCCTAGGTAGACTCAATCTTGGAATTTGTATTGTTTGAAGGGTTAAATATTGGATTAAAGAGTTAAAAATTGGTATAGATCACCATTGTGACTAGTATAACACCCTCCAAGACTTGTTTTGTTGTTAAAATAGGGCAACATTCCTCTATTTTGTCTCAGAGGTAGAGTTCTTTCTCCTTGCACCAAATAGGTAGTTTTGTGGAAAAGAGATGAAATGGTGAACCAAAACAAGCAAATACCCATCAAGATTGTTTGTGTAGTTTTAACACCAATATTTAAACATGGTAAACTAGGTAGTAAATTTATCTTCTAGATAAGATGTTCTGGGCTACTAAGAGTGCAGGGTAGACCTACTATGTAACATTAGGCCCAATACCAAAGTGGGGGGAGTATTACACATTATAACCTAAGATAAGCATTATATCATATGGAAACATGTGTTTTAGATCATTATATGGGTGTTTTAACCTCTAATTTTTAAAAAAATGCATCAAAAATTCATTTTTGAGCTTAAAGGCATTCAAACCTTACAGAATGAATGAAAGAGACACAAGTGGTCATCTTGAGATGGTTGGAACTTCTCTGAAACTTTGAATGGTGGATAAAGCAATTAAAGGAGGTTTGAGGGGGTTCCCAAGAATCCTTTAGTGTAATTTTTTTATATCTCTAGCTTTTGGTATTTATGAACAAATGTAAAGACCAGAAATGATAATAAACCCTCACAAACCCTAACTAGGACCCAATTGGGAAAAGAAGATAAATGGAGTATTTAAATGGGGTGTAAAGGCCATGAAACCAACTTTGAGTTGTATAGGAATATCTAATATCCTATTCCATGTAATTGATATGTACTAAACTTATACTAAAAAGTTATAATAGATCTTATTTTGATATATTTGTGTGTTTTGTAGGCATGGAGAACTTTCAAAAGATGAAACCACCTTAGGGAGATATATTAGGACTTATTATAAGTCCTCATGTTCATATATTGAGTTATATAATCTCCCAAGTTTTCCTACCATCTTTTTCATCTCAGCCAATCACAGCGAATGAGTAGTGAACACTTAGTGAAAATGGCAAAACTCCAATTGGGAATCCTTTTAAGGCTTGATTCATGAACCTGATGAGTTGGACACTCTTGAAAAGTGTCATCCCTTCTTGTGCATGGATCATATTATATAATTATAAATGTTTTAGGTGCCAAGTGTGAGAGGTGTATGAGAAAGAGTCATTTTGTAACTATTTGAATGATTACTCATGGTTAGAGGAATATGAATGATCGATGACCAATCCAATGCATTTTAGGGATTGTTATTAACCCCTCTCCTTTATATAAATCATTAGACCTGACCCTACTCAATTATGAGTTATATTTGTGAAGGCAAATCATGAGGGTAGTTTCTTATGCAAGCAAAGAGAATCTACACCACATATAGAGGAATTTAATGTGTTTTATTGACATTTGTCCTTACTTTCTTTTTAGGACCTATTTCATGTCAATTTCAATTTATGTTGTAACTCTTTTTTCTTGCTTGAAATTTGTCTTAGTGAATTTTGGGCTTCACTTTCTCTTTTTACTCTCACAATTGCTATAAATTCTATCCTTTTTGGATATTGTATCCATCTCTCCACCTAGGTATGGAAAATCCCTACTAAAATTTTTCCTTTAATTAATGAATAATGTTTTTTACCTCATTCAAGATTCCACTAAGTGCATGCCTTGGTTGTTGATCTTGTGCAAGTGTAATTTGCTTACCTTCACATGTTACTCTTCTTAGTGCCTTGTATGAATTGAAATCTCTCTTTTTTAGGTAAGTAATAAGTATATAATGTGGATTGTATGTATAGTTAGTAGTTTTTTCATTAGTGTTTATAGAGGATGTATTGTCTAAGTCCTCGTAGCCTAATCTCTCTTTAAGACCCCATGCTTGAAACATTGATGTAGAAGAGGAGTGTTGAATTAGATGAAGTGTATGTATATGATTCTCTTTGGTTCCAATTGCATTGTACATGGTGTGAGTAGAGAAAATATTTTGTGTACCACCTCCCCTAGGTTATATTTATTTTTAGTTATCCTTCACCCTTTTCATTCTCCCAAAATTTAGTAGTAGATTTGATCTATAGTGGTACATCAAGGGAACTAGCCCTAATCTAGAGATACACTTCAAATTTGGGTCACACATAGCCTTTACATGGTTCCATTATGCCACATGAATAAATATATACTTTTCATCTCCTCAAGGGGTGTAATTTCAAGTGACAATAGTTTTTGGCATGCCTGGTGGGACTGAATAGTCCATTCCTTGAGGAGTTTCAGTGTTCTCCTCAAAATATCATCCTTTAGAGGTAATTTCACTAAGCACAAATGGAAAATCCAAGAATAAATCTATTATTTAAGAAACATAGGTACTCTATTTGAGGTTATTTTCTTATTATATATACTCCTCATGAATGATTCATGGATTATTTTGATGTTGAGTTTGTCCTAACACAAGTTGGGGAGACATATCCATCTTTTCCCATTCTATTTCAATATGAACAAGTACTTGGCCAATAATATCAGTCCTAATATGACCATATTCATCCCTTATATGATTTTCATTAGTATTACAATCAGCCCTATCAATCTTGTGCTTCATCTAGTCCACCTAGTTCCTCTCCAAGTGAATCCATTGCAAGATTATATATTAGACCTTGATACTAGAAATGGTTGTGGTCAAGTTATACCTAGTGATTATGTAAAGAATGTGAAGGATGATTTAGATTTAGTCAAGAGAGAATGGATGTCCATTGAGAGAGCTTATTAGTAAGGCCTTACAGGTGAAATGATTGATGTTTATGGTCTAATTTTCCACCTAGAAGAGAGGTTGAAAGATCATGAACTAAATTAGTCTTGGAAGCTCCCATACACCCCATAATATCCTTCAAGTGTGTCAAATATACCTATTAAAAATTCTAATCTAATCATGTTTCAAAATCCTTCATGTCCTTCATGCATTCCCTAAAGTTTTCCTTATTAGAGGTCCATCCAAGAGGGAAGCCAAAGGAATAAGGATACCACTATTGGAGAAGATTTTGAGATAAGTTTGATGTTAGAGGCTCATCTTGACAAGGAGATTGATTTAGTAAACCAACATCTAAATAAATCCACCATGTAGTAGAAAATGAGGTATCTAAGTGTGATATTCCTTTATTTACATCTCATCCTCATGAAGAATCTTCTAAGTCTAGTTTCAAAATATGGAAGGAATTAGTGCTATCTTTTTGAAAGAAATAAAAATAATTTCTAAGTGGAGAAGTTGGAAGTGAAGAGAAGACTAAACCTATTAAACTCCCTCCCACACCTCCTCAATAAGCCTTGTACCCTTCATCCCAAATTTATTTTACTCCCTTTCCTAATGAATATCCTATTTCCTCTCAAGAAAAGCTATTTCAATAGAGCCTTACCAAACAAATTAAGGAGTTAGAACTCAAAAAGGAGAATCTCTCATTTGTCTTAGAGATGTTTGAAGTCAATGAAGCCATTAAACCCATCCTTTCACCTCCTCTAATTGAGCCATCTACCCTTCATCTACCACCTTCTATCCTAAAGGTCCTATAGCATGGGTATATATCATGGATTAGAGGAATGAAGAGATATTAGACTATACTGGAGAGGAACACATTACCCCTTGGAAGCCTTCTTAGGATGAAGTTCTTAGTTTTGAGATGCCTAAGATTGATATCACTAAAAGGAAGAATGATATGGAAATTTAAAATTGGGTTGAAGATGAATAAGAGATGACTTGTTTTGAGGAAATGTCAAATTATGATGATGAATAAGAATACATTTCTTATGTTGAAGAGGAGGACATATAAGAGTTTCTTTTGGAACCCAAAGAAGGAGAGAGAAAAGAGGTTAAAATAGGGAGATACAAGTTGAAGTCCTTCAAGAGATAAAGAGGAATTATTATATTATTTTGAGTCTCCTATCTATGATGACTTTGGATATGAGTAAGAGGAGGTTTCCAATGAAGTATTTATGACTCCTAAGGTTGAAGAAATAAAACTTGAAGAGGCAAATATACCATTGCATCAAGAAGAAGACATGGGATAGATCTATATGCAGATGTTCAAGGAATATGAGGATTGTGAGAAGACAAAAATCCTAAGGAAAAAATCCCAAGATGTTAAAGATCAGGTATGTGTTGAGTGTCATTACTACCAAGAGACTTCAAACCATGATAGAGTAATTTATGATGACTGTGAGTCTTTTGAAGGTGACTTGAAGATTGGTTCTAAAATAACATGTGAAACTACTACTACCAACACCAAGAAGGAGTTTGAATAAGAAATACCCATTGGATTCCATGATATAACACTTCTTGAAGGCTTTGAAGAGGTTGTAACAAATGAGAAGGATAATGAGGCCTTTCAAGAAGATGTAGCCTTTAAACAAGTTGTTCCATTCATTGATATGTAAATCTACCATGGTGAGAGAAAGGGATAGGAGTATGAATCATGTTTCCAAGGTCAAGAATAATTTAGCTACTTTGGAGACTTGTTTGAGATATTTCCATCAAAAGACATGCCAAGCCAAGGATCAAGAAAGAAGCATGAGTCATCTATACTACATCCAAAAGCAAGCATGCTTGTCATCCTCATTCATCTAGTGAAGAAGGATATTCAAGGTAATTTCATTTTTATCTAGTAAGGGAGGTATATTTAAGTTAAATTTACATAATTAGTTTGCTTGTTGTTGTGTCTTTTTCTCCCTAAGTGCTTAGTAACATAAGTGTGATTTTGATTTGTGTGTCTATTTAGTCTTGTTGTGTGTTGTCTTTCCTTTATGTGTGTTGATGTCAATCACATATATTTTTATTAAATTCAAGGTTTTAAATTGGTATTTTAGAGTGCATTTGACTCCCTTTGCCCAATGGATGGGATAAGGCTACTTGTCCTTAAAATAGACAAGTATGTTACCCCTAGAAATTGCTAAAAGTGTTGACTAAATTTGACTTTTAGTCAAATTGGGTCAACCCCTAAATTTTTTAAATTTTTAAAAGGTTTAAAAAATTCTTATTTGGTCTCATGTTTTTATTTATACATCACCCATCCCTACTCTAGCCTTGGTCTACGTCCATCTCCCTTGTATTAGTTTAGTTAACCAAAGTCAACCTAGGTCAACTATAGTCAAACATGGTAAAAGGTATAAATTATGTTAAAAATGTCCTAATGTGGTAATTTATATGTTTTAAGGTGTTAATAAGTCATAAATTGGTCCTTTACCATGTCTCATATGCAAAAAGTGTCATTTTGCCATATTTATAGCACATTTAATGACTTGTATAGACTTTCAAAGGAACCATATTTGTCACAAAGCTTGATTTAAATGTTGAGGAGGTCAACATATGTTAGGAGGAGTTAATATCTAGATAAATAAGTAGTTTCATGTAGAAAGAGGTAGTTTCTCCTTGAAAATAGGACATTAATGGCACTTACACAGACTTGTGAAGGTCACCTTCAGCTAAAAACATGGGAATGTGCCTCTTCATCTCCCTAAAACATTTAAAAATATTATTTTGTAGATTTTTCATTACATAAATAATTTTATTCTTCCTTTTCTTCTTTCTTGCCTTCACGAGCCAAGAAAGGTCAACTTTGGATGCATAGTACAGTCTGTACAGGTGGAGTTGGGAGGAGTGCTCTTGGGGGTTGAAAGAGGTATCAGTTTAGTTAAAATACATTTTAATAAGTTTTAATTTCATGGCTTCTCCTTTATGAACCATCACTAAGAGGACATACATCTTTTTATGCTTCTTCATCTATGAGGGGTCTCTTTTTTGAGCCTATTTTAGAATATTTTGCTTTGGTTTGATGGATTTTATTGTTTTAGGTGTTTATTAAGGTTATATAAAACCTATCCACAATTTTTGCATTGTTTTTTGGTTTTGTAAGCCTCAAGAACTCAATGAATCTCTTCTAGACTTGTCTCAGATAGGTATTGATGAAAGTGTATTGCAAGCATCAGTAAATGATAGTATCACATTGAAAAAGAGTTTGAGAACTAGTTTCAAGATCCATATGGTGATAGATTCCCATTTATAAGATTGCTCATGAGGTCAAAACATAGGTTTCCTCTATCCCATGGTCATTACCTAAGCTTAGTCTGCCATCAAATAATGTAGTTCTAAGTGCTTGGGAGGTGAATTCACATTGAACAAGTGTGTTTATATTTTGTTTAGGCCTTTGAGGTATGAGGATCAACATTTGGAGGCATATAAATAAACCTAGAATTCATTGATGAGAAAAGTAACATATTTCCCAAATAACAAATCCATCTACCTATATGCTAAGAATCACCACCTATATAATGTCCCCATTTTCATGAGTATCAATTCGTAGAGGGTTTAGCCTATTCTTGGCTCTCGTAGGCTAATGAGGCATGGTGAGAGAGTCATTTGTGTAATCACTTGGTGATTACCTGGCTCAGTTTCAATTGGAATAAGGTTTTTCACTATGTTTCATTATTATTTCTAATTATGGAAAATCTTATTTTATAATTTAAAATTTTAAAATATTATTTTATTAAGGACAACCTCTTGAGGGAAATCTTAAATAGACCTTGAGGTCTCACCATTTGGGCATTCAAATTTGTTGAATTGTTGTGTTGGTGAATTTCTTGAGTATTTGTGGAGCCAAGCGGTCTGCAGATAATCGGATTGTCACTGGGAATGAAAAAACTCCCTTTGATAGTGATTTTGAGGGTGTGCAATATCACCTAAATTATTACAGTTGGAAGTGATATTATAATCACTTTGTTTGGGAAAAATTTGTGGCTTAAGGCTAATTTTTGAGATTATTATATCGATGACTATTAAGTTTGAAAGGAATTTATTGGAGGCATCAACCAATTGTCTGGCAGAACCTAAATTTTTTGATGCCAGATCTGAAGCAGCAGGGATGCCAATAAACCTTTTTCTATTCGCTAGAGCTCATCCTAGCAGTGATTTCCATTGGAAAGTGGGGCACATCATTTTAGGGGTTTAGCTGAAGGCATTAGAAATTTTTGGAGACTTGAAGCTACTCAATAATTTTATTATTCCAGATCTGAAATAGGGGCGACTTCCTCAAAAATTTTGTGTGTTGTGTTGGGTCTCCAATTTCTAGAATTTTTATTACTTTTATTTGGGACAACAAGGCATCTCTAATCAGGTTCATTTTGAAATTGTATGCATTTTAGATAGCATTTAGTTGCA
Organism: Torreya grandis; assembly: GCA_037957365.1. Taxonomy (NCBI): domain Eukaryota; kingdom Viridiplantae; phylum Streptophyta; class Pinopsida; order Cupressales; family Taxaceae; genus Torreya; species Torreya grandis. Next base: position 3,300,233 of record JARHVA010001298.1, on the reverse strand, counting down.
TAAGAAATTGGTACGACTATAGGTAGCTGTCATTAGTTTATAGGTGTTAGCCAATAATATTGGTTGTTGACATTTGCATATATTGAAATATTTATTTGGATGAGATAAGTAGCTGAATTGATTTAAAGAATACTCTTGAAAATAGATTGGTTAATGATATGAGGTGTGGGAAATGTTTTACAAAATATCTATCTGCTGTAACTTATTTTTACATACCTAGTTTCCATAAATTTGCATAACAAAAAGGTCTAAAAGAATTGCTTATCTGCATATAGATCAGTTGTAGGAATTGTAAGGGTTTAAAAATCAGTCCTAGCATTCGTTTCCATCAATTGACTTCAACTAAAACACTACTTCAGCAAGCTACAAGGTTGCATATGAACCATTTGATGAAATTACAATCAGCATTTAAGTGAAATTGTGGATAGTTTTGAGTTTGGCTCATTACAGTGGTATGAAAGTGGTTTCCTACCATCCTTTGGGTCAGAAATCATCTTCATTTATCCACCAAAGTGATAGAACCAATAGATATATAGCTAGAGAAGAAAGGAAGCAGAGACAAGACACATTATCAATAGCTGTAGTAGCAGGGGATAAAGTGATTAGTGGCCCTATGGAAGAAAGAAGAGAAGGAAGTCATCCTAGAAATGGAAGAAGAGATTATGATAGAGAGGTACTTGATACTTTTAGGAGTTTAAGGGAGGGACAACAATAGATAACTGGGATACTTGAGCAGCTTGGAAACACTCTACAACAGTTGGACTTACCAGGAAGGCAGCCCCAAGATCATGATAATGAAAGGAGCATAGCTGGTATAAGGAGAATACTGAGAGCATCTTCCCGCATAAAAAATAGACCTACATGACCCATTTTCTTGAGGGAAGAATGGGTAGTAAAAGAGAATGTTGAAGATGCTGAAGAGCCTACCTTCGCTGATGCATATATGGCTACTCATGATGAATGGCTACTTTTGACACCAGAAGCATGAGAACTTATGCATTTTGATCATTTTGTACAAGCAAGGATGGACTACTAAAAGTATTGATGGGAGAGGAGGCCTCATAATTAGAATAGGGACCTTAATCAAGCTACTAACAAGCTCACATTGTCCATGTTTGATGGTAGTGGCAAGATCACTGCATAGTCATGGATTCATAAGTTGGACACCTTCCTGGCTCTTCGACCCATGACAAAGAAGAAGCCATCAAATTTGCCACGTTGTAATTAGAAGGAGCAGCACATGAATGGTGGTATCATGGATTGGTAACATTACAGCATAATCAGATTTCATCTTATTAAGATTTTGTGGACAGACTTGTGGAACATTTTGATAGGAAAGATCTAGAATCCTACTTCAGAAATTTGGCCCAACTCAAACAAGTTGGAAGTTTGGAGAGTTACATTGGAGATTTTTAGAAATTATCAGTGATGGTTCTTAACATCTCAAAGAGATGGTTGGTGGTCCTATTTATTGAAGGATTAATGGAGCCTATTAGGGGATGGATAAAAGCCTTTGATCCTCCTACTCTTCAAGAGGCTATGAAGAAGGCCAAGAGTATGGAACTGTCAACACCACAGAATAAGTTTGTATCAAAAGGATCTTTTTCAAATCAAGATAATAAATATTTCTCTAAGAATAAAAATGATCTAGATCTCAAGGACAAATCAACACCACCTTTGGATCGTGACACACTCAATGAATTAAGGAAAAAGAAGTTGTGTTTCTATTGTAAGGGGCCATATGATGCAAGTCATGATTGTCTCTTGAGACCAAAGGGAAAGGCTAATAAAATAATGTGGGCATATTATGAATCTGATTTTGAAGACTTAGAAGTAGAATAGGAATAAAAAAACATGAAGGAACAATGAGTCAACTTGATGCACACATCACTAGCATCCAATAGGAAGGTTCATTTAGGATGTGTGGGGTCTTAGTAGGGTAAAAGATAATCACTCTTCTTGATACAGGAGCAAATGACAACTTCATTGATGCTCATTTGGTTGATAGGAGAGGCATTAGGATAGAGAACTTTGAGGGGATAAGGGTTAAGGTTACATATGGCTATACCCTCAAATGTGAGAAGAGAATTTTAGACTTGCCCATATGATTGAACAACTATGAGTTCAAGATAGACTTATATGTAGTGAACATGGGTGATACTGACATGGTGCTTGGCATGAGATGGTTACATGATATTGGGAAATTTAGCCTTGATCTTAGGGAGATGGAGATGTCTTTTCATGTTAATGAAAAGACTCATGTCCTTTAGGCAATTTGGGACTCTAATTTCAGGATGATCTCTTTTAGGAGAATGGCGAGGCTAGTAAGACATGATATGGAAGAGGTGGATAGGGTCAATTTAGAGATGCAGGTAGTTGAACATGACTATGACTTAAATCAGGCAGCTGAACTCAAGTATGGGACATTAATGTCTCTTCAATGACAATTAGAAGAAACTGAAAACAAACTTGTTGAATATAAGACGAGTGGGAAATCAATGCTTTGGGAGGAATTTATAGATGTTGACATTGTTGAGATTGTGAGTAAGTGGATTGGCATTCCAATTTCAAACCTACAATAAATGGAGAGGGAGAAGCTTGTTTTCTTAGAAGAAGTGATTCACAAAAGGGTTGTGGGTCAGGATATTGTAGTTAAGTCCATAGTTGATGCAATTTGATGATCCAAAACAGGGCTTTCTGACCCTAATCAGCCAATTGCGAGTTTCATGTTTATGGGCCCAACTAGAGTGGGGAAGATTGAATTGGCTAAATCTCTTATAGGCTATCTCTTCAATACTGAATGTGCACTTGTGAGGATTGATATGAGTGAATATATGGAAAATCATGCTATCTCTCATCTAGTTGGAGCTCCTCCTAGGTATGTTAGCTATGAAGAGGGTGGATAGTTAACAGAGGCTATTCATAGGATACCTTACTCAATTTTACTATTTAATGAAATTGAAAAATCTCACTCTAATGTATTCAACATCCTCCTCAAGTTGTTAGATGATGGGAGGGTAACTGATTCCCCAGGGTGCACCATTAGCTTCACAAACTGTGTGGTTATCATGACATCAAATATTGGGTCCCAATCTATTTTAGAGACACTTCAAGGTACACACAAGTCTCGAGAGGTAGTTTATGAATTAATGAAAAAATGAGTGATGGAAGTTGCATGGCAGACATTTCCTCTAGAGTTCATGAATCATATTGATGAGTATATTGTTTTCCAACCTCTAGACTCTCAACAAATAAATCACATTGTTTGAATACAACTTGACCATGTACAATCTTGACTAAAGCAAAAGAAGATCAATCTAAAATTCACTAAAAATGTTGTTGCTATGCTCGATATTCCACCAGGTGTGGAATCTCATCTTGTTTCACTTTCTCTGGATATGAAGGATGTCTAGAACGCTACTGCCATGTATTCTCCTACAATTTCAAAAGAAATAAATGACTTGATAAGTTATCACATCTAGGAGGATTTGGTAGATGAATATGAGTACATATTGTGTTGGGATATAGGTGTCATTTTGTATGATAGATTGTTTTTCATCATTCATAACAGTGCTGAGCATGATTCAGTATATTTTTGAACACTCTACAGAGTTATTTGGGATCTAGGTAGAGTAGAGTTTTCTTGGCAGCTGAGATTGCTTGGGGACAAGTAATTTCAAGGAGTGTAGACTGTAATGTCTCCATTTCATGATTATTAGTTTATAGAGGGTTTAGCCTATTCCTAGCTCCCGTAGGCTAATGAGGCATGGTGAGCGAGTCATTTTTGTAATCACTTGGTGATTACCTGGCTCAGTTTCGATTGGAATAAGGTTTTTCACTATATTTCATTATTATTTCTAATTATAGAAAATCTTATTTTATAATTTAATATTTTAAAATATTATTTTATTAAGGACAACCTCTTGAGGGAAAGCTTAAATAGACCTTGAGATCTCACCATTTGGGCATCTAGATTTGTTGAATTGTTGTGTTGGTGAATTTCTTGAGTATTTGTGGAGCTGAGTGGCCTACAGATAACCAGATTGTCACTGGGAATGAAAAAACTCCCATTGATAGTGATTTTGAGGGTGTGCAATATCACCTAAATTATTACAGTTGGAAGTGATATTCTAGTCACTTCGTTTGGGTAGAATTTGTGGCTTAAGGCCAATTTTTGAGATTATTATATCGGTGACTATTAGGCTTGAAAGGAATTTATTGGAGGAGTTAACCAATTGTCTGGCAGAACCTAAAATTTTTGATGCCAGATCTGAAGTAGTAGGGATGTTAATAAACCTTTTTTTATTCGCTAGAGTTCATCTTAGCAGTGATTTCCATTGGAAAGTGGGGCACATCATTTTAGGGGTTCGGCTGAAGGTGTCAGGCATTTTTGGAGACTTGAAGCTGCTCAATAATTTTATTATTCCAGATCTGAAATAGGGGCGACTTCCTCAAAAATTTTGTGTGTTGTGTTGGGTCTCCAATTTCTAGATTTTTTATTAATTTTATTTGGGACAACAAGGCATCTCCAATCAGGTTCATTTTGAAATTGTATGCATTTTAGATAGCATTTAGTTGCATAAGAAATTGGTACGACTATAGGTAGCTGTCATTAGTTTATAGGTGTTAGCCAATAGTATTGGCTGTTGACATTTGCATATATTGAAATATTTATTTGGATGAGATAAGTAGCTAAATTGATTTAAATAATACTCTTGCAAATAGATTGGTTAATGATATGAGGTGTGGGAAATGTTTTACAAAATATCTATCTGCTGTAACTTATTTTTACATACCTAGTTTCCATAAATTTGCATAACAAAAAGGTCCAAAAGAATTGCTTATCTGCATATATATCAGTTGTAGGCATTGTAAGGGTTTAAAAATCAGTCCTAGCATTCATTTCCATCAACCGACTTCAACTAAAACACTGCTTCAGCAAGCTACAAGGTTGCATATGAACCATTTGACGAAATTACAATCAGCATTTAAGTGAAATTGTGGACAGTTTTGAGTTCGGCTCATTACAACCTACAGGTGGTACCACATAGTTTGGAGACCCTTGTGTGAAGGATTCAAGTATTAATAAAATCACCCTCAAAGTTTTAATGCATTAAATTTGATCATGGTAGACCTAGTTCCAATATCATGAGCATTGAAAGAGGCAAACCATGATCAAAAAGTGTTGACTATGATTTTAGGCCCATCTACCTAGAAACACTAAACAAAGGTCTATAAGCATTTTGGAAATAATATATTTCATATTTTCAAAGAATTTTCAAAGCTATTAATTGTTTGGATTTGTATTCTCTATCATAAACAATAAATATTCCAAGTTTGAGATAATGTTAATGAGTAGAGGATGGTCATTTGAGGTCATTAAATTGCTTCTAAACACACTAAATTTATTCAATGTTACCTACAAGATTCTAAACCTAAGAGACTCCTAAAACCTAAAATGTAACTACAAAGGTCTAAAGCTATATTGGATAAATATTGTAAGCGATGAACATACCATGAATCCAATAAATAATAAAAGGGTTCATTGAAGGTAGTTTTTACGCTCTGACTAACATATAGTCTATACATTAGGCTTTCACACCCACCTATAGCCAAGCATTGACCAAGATGAGAAATGAAATAAAGAGGAATGGTTCCTTGATAGTTAGAATGTTTCAAAACAATATTTATTAGGTATAATTCAATATGGAATACTATTAAAGTTTTAATATTGTCATATGTTGCTTCACTCTTCCTAAATGTCCTTCTATAAGTCTCTTTAAGCATGAATTAGACACATACAACAATCAGACAAAAAAGTCCTAGTCAAGAGTGAAATGCATATGTTTGAGTCCTAATGGAGTATATAGGTGAATTAAAAAGTGATATTATCATTTTATGACTTCATATGATGTTCCAAGAGATCTATGAGAATCATGCCATAAAGAAAAGATCAAGTGAACACCTATATGTGTCTCTATCCAACCAATCACAAAAAAGTGAGTTTTGATATCTTGATGGTGTTTGAAGAATATTTAAGGTATGAAATAGATAAAATAAAAATATTTTGACCTCAATATATTTGTATAGAATGCATACACACCTTAGACAATATTTCTCACATTAATCAATACCTACAAGCATGTCTTAGGGTTGTCTTAGTCTAGACAGTTATTGACCTAGTCTTGTGTTTGCAAGAGCATAGCGATGGTTTGACAAGTATAGATGTTGGAGATAGAATTTTTAGGAATTATATGTGTTATTTAAAAATATAAAATTCCTTTACATGATCTTATAGTAAATCAAGAGCCTCCATTTTTCATAAAACATAGTCAACATTCAATAACCTTGCAGGTAGACTCAGTCTTGGAATTTTTATTGTTTGAAGGGTAAAATCTTGGATTAAAGAGTTAAAAATTGGTATATAGAACCCTATTAACTTTTATAACACATATAAGTCTTTTTTTTAAATAAATAGGGAAACATGCCTCTATTTTTTCTTAGAGGTAGAGTTCTTTCTCTTTGCACCAACTGGTAGTTTTGAGGAAAAGAGATGAAATGGTGAATTAGAATAATTAAAGACTATTAAATATGGTTTTTGGAGATATGAAACCCATATTTAATCATGGAAAACTAGGTAGGAAAGTTTTAAGATAGACAAGATGTCCTAGGCTACTAAGAGTGTAAGGTAGACCTACTAGGCAACATTAGGCCTGATGCCAAAGTGGGGGGTCTTACACATTTTCACACAACATAAGAATTTTATCATATGTAAAAATGTTTTTTGGATCACTCCAGAAATGTTTTAACATCCAATTTGTAGAAGGTTACATAAAAAATCCATGTTTGGGCTTAAAGGCATTCAGACCTTGCAAAATGAATGAAAGAGACACGAGTGGCCATCTTAATATGATTGTAAATTCTATGAAACTTTTTATGGTGCCTCAAGATATTCAAGGAGCTTGAAGGTAGTTCTCAAGAAGACTTTAGTGTAGTTTTTTTAGATCTCTAATGTTTGGTCTTTATGAACAAGCATTAAGACTATAAATGACTATAAACCTTCACAAACCCCAACTAGGACCGAATTGGGAAAAGAAGATAAATGTTGTATCTAGAGGGGGTTTAAAGGACATGAAACCAACTTGGAGTTGTAGATAAATATCAAGGATCCTATTCCATGCAACTGAGATGTACTACACCTATATAAAAAAGGTAAAATAGAGCTTATTTTGATATATTTATGTGTTTTACAAGCATGGAGAACTTTCAAAAGATGAAACCACCTTTGGGAGAGAGATTAGGACTTGTTATAAGTCATAATTTTCATATATTGAGTTATAGAATCTCCCAAGTATGCCTATCATCTTCCTCATCTCAGCCAATCATAGTGAATTAGTAGTGAACACTTAGTGATAATGGTGAAACTCAAAATGGGAAGCCTTTTAAGGCTTGATCAATGAACTTGATGACTTATAAACTCTTTATAGGTGTCATGCCTCCTTGTTAATGGATGAAATTGCAAAATTTTAATGTTTTTGGGTGCCAAGTGTGAGAGGTGCATGAGGAGTCATTTTATAGCTATTTGAATGGTTGCTCATGGTTAGAGTAATATGAATGATTGAGGACCAATACAATACATGTGAGGGCTTGTTATTAACACTTCCACTTTATATCAATCATCAAACCTAACTCTACTTAGTGATGAGGTAATTTTATGAATGAAAATCATGAGTGCAGTTTCTTGTGCAAGTAAATAGAATATACACCACATTTGGAGGAGTTTAATATGATGGAGGGACATTTCTCCATACTTTCCTTTTAGGACCTATTTCATGCTAGTTTCCATTAATGTTTTAACTCTTTATTCTTTTTTTAAAAGTTTTTTAATGACTCTTGGGCTTCACTTTCTCTCTTTATTCTCATAATTGCTATAAATTATAGCCTTTTTGGTTGTATCCATCTCTCCACCTAGGTACGGTGAAGCCCTATAAAAAAATTTCCTTGAATTAATGAATAATGTCATTTACCTCATTGAATATTCCACTAATTTCATGATTTGGTTGTTAGTCTTGTGCAAGTGTATTTTTCTTACCTTCACATGTTACTCTTCCTAGTGCCTTACTCTTAGTATAAAATAAGTGTTATGAATCCATATTAATCATGTAAGGAGAGTATAAAATAATTATTATTTAATCTTAGTATATATAATTGTGTCTTACTCTACAATGGAAAGTTGATTGTTAGCATATAGAGAGATCTAGTAAATAAGGCTTATACTTTTTTTGACTAAGGAACTACATTTAGCTCAGTACCAAATGATTTTAATCTTTTGTTTCTCCTTATCATTAATAATTTTTCATATTTTGAGTATTGAGTTTTTTGATAAAGATGTTGTTAGTGCATAACTGTGTGGTGAAGGTATTTTGTGGGTATGAATAATAAAGTTGAATTATTCTGGTATATTGTATGTTAGATTGAAAAAAATGAAACAGGACTCATTGATTATCTTAAATTCATTTTTTTTAAGATCACTTTGATAACATTGGTACCCTATTAATTAAACCTAGAATAATTAACTTAACACAATATCTTAATGTGGGTTTGTGAAAATTAGACCTCTATCTAGGTGAACTAGCTAAATTCATAATATACATGATGATTAGACTCTTTTTCATTACTTAATTAGGATTAAACTTACTTAATTTACATAATTATTATTTAATAAGCCTACAATGACCAAAATTAATCTAAAAAATGGCTTGTCAAATGGTAGTGCAAACCTAGTCTTAATCCGTGTGGTTGTTATGGATTCTAGTATGATAAAGAAACTGAATTATAATTATTTGTAAGTCATTTTATTGGGTTATAATTTTTTTAAATATTTATGGGGATAATATACTTAAAAAATGACTAATTTATTCTAAAATTAATTCAATTAAATAGTTTAGATTCACAATGTTCAGATACAATCATGAAATATGAAAGTATGATAAATATAGAAGTTTTAATGCCAAATATTAATATGAAATAGAAACATGAAGAAAACATACATAGATTTTTTATTTATGCCCAGGTGGATTTGGTAGATTTAGGTATATTAGAAGACTTGATGATGCTCCATAGTGATTTGTCAGATTCTTAATATTTACTTTATGTTAGCCTAGACACTATTGTCAAAACTTATGTCCTAGTTTTGACACTTATATCCATTATGAAATATAATTTTTTTCCTAAAATTATGAACTAAACAAATTAGGGTTCACTATCACCTTGTATATTGTCAACTCAGATCACACACACATGTTCTAGATATCAATATTTTATTCAAAACCCTAAATCTCCAACTTGGGCATGCCGTATTAAAAATAGGGGTTATTGTGCTTAACTTAATTTAATCTAACATAGAATAAATATTTTTTAATGAGCACTATCTACATATACATATAATCCAAATAGGGCATCAAACTGATTTAGTTATCCCCATTATGTGGGCTTGTGTATGAAAACATGTGTAATATGTTATATGTGAGTGCATATAGAGATCTAGATTATAACACAACAAATTATACACATGATCTGATATTTTAATGATTTATTCCTATAAGAATACTTCTCATATGACTAGTTTTTAAATAGGAAATAATAGATTATTATAATTCAATTGTGAAAATGATGAAGTGTGAGCTTAACAAGTTTTTTCTTGATAGTTACTAGACATTGTATAGTTCATAGTGAATGAAATTTTAATTGTATTTATACCATAAATTTTTAAAATAATATCATGGGAGGATTAATTAATACCAATATTCCAACCTATACATTTTGAAATATTTATAAATTTGATGTGCTGTAAGGTTAAGATAGTAACATTATATTTGAGAAACTAACATTGATGTTATTTTTCAAGAGGATAAAAAGTTACTAAAGATATGTAAATACTAGATTAGTATATAAATAATATTTTATACAAATGGTGAGATATGAGTTATTTAAATAGTCACAATACTAGGGTTGGGTTATAGGATAAAAATTTAGGCATAGTGAACATGAGCCTTTTAATAGTGGGAAGGTCATGAACTGAATGATTGAACCATGAATGATATTTGTCAAGTGTACAAGACTATTTTATCGTATAAAATCAGATTTTGGTATCTAAATTTGTCCCATCCACTCTCCCCTCAATTTATTAATGCATAAAGATGAAATTACTAGTTTAAAGGAATTAAATGTGTACCGTGGTGTCTAAAAAATGCATTGTTTTTTTATTGAACCATATTTGATTTTTTTTTTTTTTTTGTACTTAATAAAAGAAAGAGAATGTTACAATGTAATTATTTTATATAATATTAAAATATGAATAGTTTAAATACTTGAAATAAAAGAGATCAAGGAAGGAGTTCACCTATGTGTTGATGTAACCATGTTTTCCCTTAGTAGTTTACTTTGGTAATGATTCTTATTTGCTTAAGAATTAGTTAAAGAGGTTTAAACCATAACCTTGGATATGTGAAGATGAAAATTTTAGGGTGATCATGCCCCTAATCTGGAGTAATGGTGAGTTGTGCCAAGTCTATCAATATTACTAAATCTCAATCTCATAACTCAAGTGTATAGAAAATCTAGCCAATCTAGACATTACCACCTATGTAAAATGGTGTAATAATCTTAGCCTACACAATTAAAGTAGTGCCAAGGAATTAGAGTGTTCTTATTATCAATTGTACTACTCAGAGGTTTTAATTTTTGTATGTAGATAAAGCTTAATCAATACATCTTTGTAATGTCAATACCTAAATATGTATGTGATCTGAATATGTATTTGTGATTTGGTGCACTTTTTGTGGCATATACACCTTTAATGTGTCTCAAGATTAATTATATATCAAATTTTAACTTTTTATCTCTAAATTTTTTATAATAGTTTTCACAAATATAAAAAAATTATCCCAAATCCATGAAAACTCAAGATGAATTATCTATCAAATTTTAACTTTTTATCTCTAAATTTTTTATAATAGTTTTCAAAAATATAAAAAAAAATTATCCCCAATCCATGAAAATTGGTTCCAAATGTATAATATTTTATCCCAAGTGTATGTCTAAATCATAAAAAATATATACAATTTTACAAATTCTTCCAATTGTATGTGTGTGTAATCATGTCTCTATGACATTCCCCTACTGGTATGCTACCTTTTTTAGGGGAAATGAATGTAATCTAGTAATCACTTCATGTAAAAAATGATAAAATACCCATGCCATATACGTATCAATCATGTAGTAATGAAGCATATAATGGTATCATGTCTAAGTATATGTATCAATGAAGCTCATAGTATTTAAAGATAAAAATATATAAGATGCATAATATAGATCATGGTAACATCTAGAAGTAACAAACATAAACTCAATAAAAAAAATCACATACAAAAGATCACTCAATGTTATGCAAAAACATGGTCTAAGGAGACCACAAAAAAGGTGTTAGCTATTATTTGAGACAAACACAATAAAAAATAATTCAAATATAAATAATGGAGAATACATAGAGAATAATATTTAATCATACTATATTATATTTTCCTATTTCACACACCTGTAGGTATCGAAAAATAAATAGGAAAACCATATCCTATGAATAGGGAGTCAAAAACCCATGATTATCTCCTAGAATCATGTGGTTGTTAGACCTGTATAAATAATAATATATTACAAAATATATTTTTAATATATTAGACTAACCAGCTAATAACTATATTAACCATATGGTGAATAACAAATAGTAAATAGTATTTTACCCACCGTAAATAATTATCTCAACATTCTCCCCTATTTTAATTTTTACATAGTAAAATATATCTCATCTTACACTACAACATGTCACCAATGGAGATGAAATTAGCCATGTTACATTACACATTCATATAGAAGTACCACATAGTCTTGCAAAAAATCCATGAGTGTTACATTACATTTTAAGAAACATTCTATAATTCTTACATAATAGGGGTTACATATGGAATACTCATAGCATAATACTAGAAAATAAAATAGTATGAGGAATAAATCCTCATTGTATTATTTTTTATTATTTATCTACATTTATTTACACCTAAATAATAATAACATAGATAATATTCATTACCGCTAAAAAACCATCCTTGTATTTAGCTGATTTGGTGCAAAACACACCACACTAGAAAATGGAAAAAAACTAAAATTTAAACCACAAAACTCAAAAAGAGGTCACCACATCACATGGGCCCCATCATTGGTGATGGATGAGAGACCTTAAAAAAATTTCATCCTCCTTTGTCTCTGACCTCCTTTAGGTTGTTTCTCACTCAAAAAATTGGGCATTTAAGGTCAATATTTTCCATATTGGATTTATGTGTATAACTTCCCTCCCACAATGTGAAACAACATGGGAGTAAACTTTTTATATTCATAGATAGATAAATTGAAAGGCAGTTAAACCAAAATGAGACTTTGGACCTCAATATAAAGATTAAACTAAAGACCCATATAACTCTATAAATGAAATTAAATAGCCTATATTGATATGTAAGACTCAAAAATAAAATTAAATCAATACAAATACTATAAAATTGACTCTAACTTTCAAATTCACACCTAAATCTAAAGACATATATTAAAATACAAAACAAAACAACATAGGCTTTCTATAGTCTTGAGTGAGGTACCAAGTTAGAATGTTCATTGAGGGGTCTCTAGTGAGTTAAAAAACCCTATTTGTGACTGATTTGGGATCTATTTGAACTTGGGATCAAGATTTTGATAATCTATGCAATCTTGTATTTAAGAACAACAATAGAATTATATGAGAAGAAAAATTTAATAGCAGGAGAATGATGACTATTAGAGTATCCATTATTTAGTTACAAATCCAAGAGATGTGGAAATATCACAAATGTGACAAGATTCCAATGCATTAATACTTCAATCACCACAAGATAAAACTTGAGTCATCCAGATTAGCATTGAAGAGATTGAGTTTTACCACAAATTAGGTTACATAGTGTGTAATGCAAATGTGTGATACTGGCATGTAACTATGATAACTCATAGAGGATTAAGCATGATGAACAAGTAAATTTGAATAATTCAATGATAGGAGAATATCATATAAAATGATTAATTAATCTTTGATGAAATATTAATAGTTATAATTTATGTAGCCATAACATCCTAAAAATCACTCCCACGTAATCCAAATTCAATGCAATATGGTGATCTAGGAGGCTTAGAATCATATTTCAACATATATATGATTATATAAATAAGACTCTAACATATTAAAATCATGTATTATATCTGATATTAATCTACAAAGATAAAAACTTCTCAAATCAACAAAATCCCATACACATGGGCAACCATAGATCTACCCCATAATGCTTAAGAACTCATTTGCTATGATATCAATATTGGGTATTATAGGAGCCAAACATAATTTAAAATAATTAAAATATATATCACAATGAGTATATATAGATAATAATATTTAATCATGTTATATTATATTTTCTTATTACACACACTTTTAGGTATAGACAAATATATAGGCAAACCATTGCTTATGAATAGGGAGTCAATGATCCATTATTTTCTCATAGAAACACGTGGTTGTTAGACCTATAAAAATAATAATATATTACAAACTAAAATTTTAATATATTATACTAACCAACTAATAGATGTATTAACCATAGAGTGAGTAACAAATAGTAAATAGTATCTTACCCAATGTAAATACTAATCCCAACACAAGGGGAATGTTTAAATGTTGCACACTCAAATGGAGGACATCTTTGAATTTTTGAAAAAAAATAAACAACATTTAGGGGAATTATGGCCAAAAAAAGGAAAATGTTTAAATGTTCCACAATAAAGATACGATATCAAACAATAATTACCCTCAAATAATCCATGTGAGAAAATGAATAGGTTAAATATATCCAGCTAGTATAACTATTCATATTATTCCTTGAAATTATGTGTTATAAAAATGTCATGTAGAATATCATGTATAGTAAATTATATAATATGTATTAATGAGTATATACATTTTTAAACTTTATTATATAATCTCAACATGATAATGTAAATTGATCATAAAATAATGACACTTGTAGTAATTGTGATCAATATAAAACTATTCCCCCAATTTACTATGTGACATGGGTAGAGGAAACGTATAAAATTTATAGGCTCATGTATTATGGATATAGTGTATGAATATATCAAACTTACCCATGAAATATATGTGTGTATGGAGAGTAAAATGATATGCTATCTACTAACATAAAGTAAACAACACATGCAAAAGATAGTAAACTTGTTAATGCTAAGTAATTTTTTTACTTTATTTGAATGTTTTTGTATTTTAATTTTAATTTATATTTGAATTTAGGAATGAGAAGGATATCCAATAATTCCATCTAATGGATGTTCATAAGGTGATCTAGGCTTAGGATGAGGTAAAACAATCTAGTCATACTGCTAAGGATCAAGTATATGTGGAAAATCTAGAGATAAAGAATTTATAATATTTTTGTTATCCCTCATAGGACTCTATGATCATGAAGTATTATTAGAATATATAGTTGTTCATGGAACCTATTTATTAGTTTTTTTTGAAATTTTCATTGTAAATTTAGTTAAGTGTCTTTATACTCACTCTAAAACATGTTCATCTATTGATAACAATTAGATGGGCCATGTAGGTGTAAATGATGCCTCCATGGAGTCCTATATATCTAATGTAATGTAATATCAAATATTTATTGCTTAGGAAATGGTATTTTTGTTTTCTTACCATTTAAATCATGATTAACATGAATAATTTTTATAATTAGTTGTATGGCATTAAAATTATCTTTTTGTGGTAGATGCTCATATTGAATCATTTAAACTATGATTACCATATTAGAATAAATATACTTGATATATATATATATATATATGTATATATATATATATATATATATATATATATTCATTTTTTAGGGATTCATGGATATTATGAACCTAATTTCATCCCAATATCATATCAAAGAGTCTTGTATATGGTATAACTAAAAATTTTGTGGTCACATGTGATGGACCAACATGTAAAGGAAAATCAATCTCACTAAAAACCTCTTATTCTTTCCCATAAAATAATTTGATTATCTTGGTTGAAGGTTATAGATTCTCATTAGAATAATTAT
>JARHVA010001298.1:3090000-3277500 GCA_037957365.1 Torreya grandis | reverse complement strand
AACATTTTCCCCATTCCTCAACACCCCTTACAAAGCCATGGGTCTACTAAGAAGATTGGGTACTTGTGTGATAAAGTAGGTATCACCATAGAATTTTTTTTTGAATTATTCTATCTTTAAATACTAGCCTACCACACCCCAATAGACCTTGGCTCTATCATGATGACAAATGTGGAGTTTGATATTTAATTGGAGATAGGATATGTGTTATTAATCACATTTTTGGTGTGATTTTGACTTTTGAATTTTTAAGTTTCCTTTTGTATAATTTCCATTCATTTTAAATGATTTTAATTATAACTTTTGATGCCTTTTTATATTCCTATTCCATATGGATTTAGAGAAACAAACATGGGTGTTAATGATGACTATCATTTGAAATTTTTTAGGATTGGTTTCTAAGAAAGAGAACTTAGAGAGCATGGCATCTAACAGTCTTGTTAATTCATGTGAAATAAAAGTGTTATCTTGACTTCAACCTTGATTTATTCAATGTTGAATGAAAGGAAAGGATTTCAATAGGAATGAAACAATAAATAATTTGAATTAATTTAAATCACAAAAAATGTGACAAAGGTGAAAAAAGGGATTCAATTAGATGGAAGTGTGATTCCTTATCATAAGAATGATGTAATTATAGTAAAACATGATAACACCTTATGTTGTACAAATTTTATCTACAAGAAGAAGAAAAACCTAAAGCTAAGAATAAGGGATCATAAACTTGTAACCATTATGAACACATTCTAGAAAAGGAACATTAAATTAATTAAATATGGTGTTTTTATGAGTAAGGCCTGGTATAATCCATAGTATTGCACTTTAATTAAAAAAAGAGAAACCCAATAGGGGGCATAAATCTTGTGAAAAATGAGAAAGATGGTATTTGTGAAGAAGGCCCAGTCCTATCCATAGTCTTATACTACAAATCACAAAATAAAAACCAAAGGGGTGAAAAAATAATTTGAAGGTAAATAAATCATGAGAATTAAAAATAAATCATGAGGAATACAAGGTCATATCCATGGTTTTACAGTGAGACTCATGAGAAAAGAAAAACCAAAGGACCAAAAGAAGGATCTAAGGTTTGTGGAAAGACAAACTAATGTAGGAGGTGAAACCCATGTAGATATCTTGAAAAAAGTGTTATAAGGATATCATATATAAATCATGATAATAAGTGAAATATCTAAGAAAAATACTTCTTTAAAAATTATGCATTTGTAGGCTCTTTGAAAATATGGCTTTCATTAGTTTGGAGACAATAGGTGCTAGGACCAAGGATGTCTTTGACTAAATAAAGGTCCCACCATTTTTGGGAATATTTTCCCTCCTTAGCATGAATGTAGTCTAATTTAAATACAAGATCAAAAAAATTTAAATTATGGACTTTAACCCTTTTATTAAGTTATTTGGCAATGCAAGCCTTGTATTGGAAATTATGTTATAAAGTGAAGATATGGTGTTTTTCAAGAATATCAAGGGCATGAAGGAGAAATTCACATAATTACTCATTAGGTATGATATCATGAAGATATATAAAAAGTGAGGGAACCTTTACTTATGATGGGAGGATATATTTAGAACCACAGACTAATGAGGACAAGGTTACCCCAGTGGTAGTGTATATGCTAGTACGATAGTCCCAAAGAGTGGGATATATATGAAGATGCCAATCCATGCAATTTTTATGTATTGTATTTTAGATAATGTTATTGAGTGTTGTTTTAGTGTCCTAAAATTTTACATTACATTATGGATGGTAGGGTGTGGAAAATTTGTGATTGATTTTGAATTTTGCATAGAGTTGTTTCACATCTTTATTTTTGAAGTTACCACCACTATTAGAAATGATAGTATAGGGAAATCTAAAATGATAGATGAATTTATTAAGGATGAATTTATAAATGGTAGTTTAGGTGAAATTAATGAGTCATGTATTTAACCCATTTGGTAAAATACTTGGTCATCATGATGATAAAGACATGCCCATACTATGATCTAGGTAATTTGCCTATGAGATCTAATCACCATATTGAGAATGGCCATGAAGATTCCATAGTTTGGAGACAGGTTAGAGGTAAATGGATTATATCATCATGAATTTGGTAGGGACTATATTTTTTAGATAACTAGATGGCATCCTTTTCAAGAGTGGGCCAAAAGTATCCCATATGTAAGAATTTGCATGTTCTAGCATGTCCACTATAATGACCACAACAGATCCCCCCATGTGCTCGTTTAAGGAGAGGAGAAACATCTTATTTCATAACACATTAGAGTAGGGTACCTTTAGTATTATGAAATTAAATATTTTATATCAAAATACATATTTGAAATATTTTTTGTGAGTTCAAGTCTTTTTACAGGAATCTATGTTTGGAGGATAGGATTGATGCTCAAGGAATTGAATGATGTCTTTGTATGATGGGATATGTCAAATGGTGACAACCTCAACATTGAAGATAATTGAATCTTGTGTTTTAATATAATATTGGGACTTTATTATGTGAATAATAAATTTATAATCATCAAGAACTTGGTGCAAATGAAATAATGATGTTGAAGAGGAAAGTAAATCAATGATAAAAATTTGATCCCAAGGGATGGGCTCGATGGTAAAAGAAGCAAATTATTTTTCAAGGGTAGTGTTTATTTGATGATAAGTAATGATATATTAAATTTTACATTAATAACCACCATTAATATATTAATATACTATTTGGGAATCACCTAAAGAATGCATTTATGTAATGTCTAAATCAAGTGTCGTTCTCATACCTAGGATTAATGCTTCATATTTCACCATGTTGTTAGTGACATCAAATGTAAGTTAAAATTAAAAATTAATAATTTAACAAGATGAATAATGATTATACAGCTTTAAACATCTCATTGAATTCATTTGTCACCATTAAAATGAAGGGTTTAATCATCTTTATGTAAATCAACATTAGTTTTAAGAAGTTCTACAATGACTACTTTGGATTTAGTAGTATCAGGAAGGATAGAGAAATCTTATAGATTACTTGATTTGAGATCAATATCCAAATGATGGAATTAGTCTTTAAGATATATATCTTGATTAAGACATTTAATATTAAGGATATTATCATTAGGGAGACTATCTTGAAGGTGGTCGATAGCAGGTATGGGAGCTGCTACAAGTTAGTCAATAATGATTTATCCTTTGAAATTTTTTTTGTGTAATAATGTGGAGATAAAATTACATTATAAGGAACATCCACTTTCCAATTTTATCTATAAGAATAAATTCTGTAGATAAGAAGTGATGGAGTGGATCAGAATGAATGATAACATAAGTTATTTGATAAAGCATATAATGATGGAGCTTTTGAATTGTAAAATAGATAGCAAGGTAATCACATTATAATTTTGTATTATGTTTTTCATAGTCAATGAGACCTCAACTAATATAGTATATGTCATACTCTCTTCTAGTATCATCTTGTTGGGTAATCATTTCCCCAACTTATAGGGTGTAGAATATGTATATAAGATTAAATGATGATCATTAGAGGGTGAATGAAGGGTGGGTGGATGAAGAAAATATTATTTCATATTGTCAAATACTTTACAAAAAGTATCCATCCATTTTAGATAATTTCTTTACTCGAGAAGAGAATTAATATATTAGATGTGATAATCCATTTCAAGGACAAACCATCTTATTACCCCAAGCTTGCCAAGGTAAATATGAATATATCAAATGAAATGAGGAATATGCATGTTGATGATAATAATGATCTTAGCTAGATTAAAAAACAATACCATGAAGAGAGATTAATCACCCTAGAAATTTTCTATATGTGACACCAAAGACAAATTTATAAGCATTTATTCAAACATTATATTTGATGAGTTGATCAAATAGGATAACAAGATTGGAAATATGAAATTTGCACATTTTAGACTTGTAAATGAGATCATCCATATGGTTTTCCATAATATTATGGATAAGGTCAAGTAAAATATGGGTCATAGCCCACTAATAGGTAGATCTCATGTTTTGAGGCTAAAGGTCATTTAACATAACATTAGGTGACCCATTCTATGGTGAAAGTTATCTTATGTTGATATTCAAGGGCAATGTTAATTTTATTATAACACAAAAAACCATCCATGAGGGAAAACATTTTATATCCAGTAGTGGAATTGATGATGGAATATATGGAAAATAAATGGAAGTTGTCCTTGGGACAAACAATATTGAGGTTATGAAAATTGATGGAAATACAAATGACCATGGTGACCATTTTGTGAATAAGGATAATGTTTGAGACCCATTATTAATATTCCATATGTTTAATAAATTTTTAATTGATAATTTTAATGATTTATTTATGGCATAAATTAGAAACTTTAGTGGGGGAATTTTCATTATTTTTACATCACTAGTTTGGCATCAAGGTAGGTGATGATGCTATGCACCATGATACTAAGATAAATTGAAAACATGTCCTCAAAATATAAAGTGAAAGTCTCATGATATTTATAAAATAATAAACTAAATTTATCATGCTCAATTGGTGTGAGTTATCTAGGGAATGTTATAGGTCAAGGGCATTGTTGATGCCTAAAAGTGTATCATAGAGATTTATAGAATGTTGAGAGACACTCTTATCCTTTTTAAACTCATAGATTCCATTGCATGAGTAGCTAGTTGTGATAATCCTATTATCTTTGGTGGAATAGTGGAAAAACAAATGATTGTTTCACAAAATTTGTATGATTGGTTGTTGGGAGAAACCTTGCATTGAAAGTTAGCTTGTGCACATGAAATTAGTCTGTATTAAGTGAAGTTAATTATGATCAAAGCTAAATCTAAAATATAATCTATAATGGATATTCAAAATGAAATTAAACTAAATTTAATTGATCAAAAAATAAGCAAAAGGAAGGATAAGGCAGAGAAGAAATATGTTGTTGATCTTTATTATAGACACTATGATAGTTCAAATTTCATCTAAATGTTCAATTAAAATAAATGTATGACATGAAAAATCTTAGGCCCAAATCCTATAACACATCAGGAAAAAATCTAATTAATGTATAAATAACATAAATAAGAACTAGATTCACTTTAAATATTTACCCCTACAAGCAAATAACATAAACACATATACAAGAAGAGCAAAGAAAATGAAATGAAATTAAGAACTTTTAGTCAATATAACATTAGCACAAATTGATATTTTTGTATTTAAAAGTGTACATCTAGAATTCATAAGAACCATTAAAATTTAAATATTAGACAAGACAATTGAGAGAAGCCATATAATAAACATAGAAACAAATACTAGATAATCTTTGTAGAATTCCTTTTCTATATTAATTGCTCAAAATTTACAAAACATTTTTAGCTCAAAAAACTCCCTCTTATTTTTTATAATTGATAATACCCATTTTATAAAAGGCTAAGGAGGTATGTTGGTCAATCTTATCAAATTATAGTTATTATAGGTATGAATTTCTACAGTGTACAGGCTATAGGTGATTATGGGAGGTAGAGAACTATATAAAACTCCATTATATGATATATTAACTCATGTATATTACCTCCACCCAATGAAACATTCAAATTATTGGTAACAATAACAAGCTTCCACTTTTGATGACAAATACCTTATTTGGGTTATAGGCCTGCAGACTCCATTGTCTGGTCAACATTAGCTTTAGGTGTTTTCGGCCTTAACTAAGATGATCATGTTATGAAAGGACCTCACTTAGGTTCCTTAGGATAAAAAAGTATGTATGTATACATTTAATCATCTATATTAAAGCTTTAAAGAATCAGTTATCCATCAAATTAAGGTCACTACCTTGACCCTATTGTAGGTACCCATTTAGCATCCTATACATACTACAAGATGTATATAACGATCAATGACATCACTTCCCATGATAATGATGTTTAGGTCACAAGAGATATCATTAAATAATTTAAACTTTATATCCATGTGAATAATTTCCACCTTGCAACCTTGGTGGAAAATATCTCCTTTTGGTTTCAAACCTATAGGTAATATTGAAAGGATTTAGTGTTTTTTAGGGCCACCTTAGACCTTAAAATTACCCTCCTCCATTATTCATTATACTTTAAATTTTATAAAATATCTTATATTATGATGGGGTTACAAGGAATGGTCATTTTTATGTACTAATATTTCTTTCAACCATGTCATAAGAAAACAATGAAACCCCTAGGAACTCTATTTGCTCAGTTCAGGGACTGATGGCTTGAAACTCAGTGATCACCTTTGAAGATGATATCAACATTGCTCAGTAAAATAACACCTCACAAGGATGAATAATGATTTTAACATATTATAATTCCTAGAAAATTATTTCATATCATGATTCAATGCTCTAAATTAACTCTTAGATCTCTGTCAAGCCACCTGTAGGTGGGCATTATGATGCAAAAACAATAGGGAAGGATTGAAGCAATATGTGTGTTACATAAGTCCTCAAATTACCATGATAACTCCTTAAAATGTTAAAATTAATATAATATAGTCCATAAGGTAATTAAACAAGTATTTAAACATCCCATTCAATGCAAATATATCTTTTAAGCACCTAAAATAAGGTAGGCAACATGTTGAAAGACTGGTCTACCATGGTGGAGACATGGCCTTGCAAACATGAGAGTTAAAAATAATTGGATGGAAACTGAAAAAAATTTAAATATATGTTTAAAAAATGTATATGAAACTAAAAAACCCCTCTATATCCTTTGATAAGGGAAAAAACTCTTATATATGGTGAAACCACCCATAACTTAAAAAATTGCATCCTCTTGCAAATTGAGATGATTATCACCTCAAAAACCTTATGAAACATGAAAAAAGTGTGGTTAACATTATATATATAATATAAAAATATTTTAAAGTAATATAAGTAGATATTTTGTATGTAATTGTTCAAACCAAGAAAAAATTGATAGGGTGTACAAATAAATATGTAGTTTTAGAAGCTAAATTTTAAATGGATGGTTCATGAAACATAGACCACCATCTATAAAAATTATTACATATATTTTAATGTATCTAAGTTTATAATATTCTACCAAGACCATTTTTCCTAAAACCCCCTGAGTTAGCCGTATCGAGTGAAAACCTGCAACTCTCTCCTGTCTACCGAGAAGAATAAGAAGAGAGTTGACTAGTTTTGTCTTGAAAATGGCACTTTCATATCAAACCAATCATATAGATGAGTGTTAGGAATATGTATAGGTGTTCCATGACCTACCCCCATGTGGCACATTTCCCAAGGATTTGTACAAGTGTCATTTACATCTATTTATTTAGGAAAACTAACTTTTCTTTTGATAAACCTAAAACTTCAATTTTTTCAATTACTTAAGACCTTTGAAGACACATGGGAAATGACATCATGTTTTGACACTTGTACATTTCCTAATAACCCCATAAAAACATTAAATGTACTATTTTTTACCCTTAAAATGACCCAAAATGATAAATGGACCTAGAAACTAATTGACCAAATCTAGTACAATATTAATTGACATAAAATGACCTATAAAACAACTCATGACAATACATTATACACCTTTATAGGCCCAAAAATCAATTTTTTTACTAAGGATGCCCTAATTTGACTAAAAATTCAAATTTATTCAACAATATAGTATCACGTCTTCTCCATATCACTTGTGTGGATATGTTTTGTGTTTTTCTCATGGATTGAAAATGCATTTTAGGGAAATTATCCCACTTGAAGGGTATCCCAAATAGGTTTTTCTTAGCTTGTCTATGTATCTTGGTTTTATTGGTGAGTAATTTTGGTTTTCATGCCATTTTTTCCTTTGAAACCATTTTAATATCATTAGTTAGACACATTTGAGAAAGTTTCATGTTTTGACCACCTTCCTTAAATGACTCTTGGGCCCCTAGTTTGGACTTACAACATCCTATTGAATTAGGAAAAATATTGCTACACCATGTAAAAAAATTGTGAAAACCTCTAGTTTGGTCTAATTCTCCCATTTGGCATTATTTTATTATAATCAAGATTTTCATACTTTCATTTATTTAAGTTTTAAAAATATTTTAATCCCTAGACCTAATCAGGTTTTCTAAGCTCGAATATGTCTTAGGGATGGGTCTAGGTAAGTTCCTTTCTTAATCATAAGTTTAGTAAAAACTTGATCAAGATGGGGGGGCTTGTTAAATGATTTTAATGTCTTTTAATCCTAAAATATTGATTAGATTGAGTGGATAGGTCTCATAATTTTTAGTGTTAATTAAGAGTGGAAGTCTTGACCTAATCGGGACTATCCACCCCCGTGACTTCATTTTTAATTAGGGAATGAAACCCCGATTATGTTAAGGCCCATCCCCAACCTAGTTTTAATGTATATCATTATCCACCCACTTGATGGTATTCCTAATGGGGTTTTGACCCCCCATAACCTTGACTTCATCATAATTGAGGATTTACCCTATGAAATCCATGATCAATCTTCTATCAAGCTTTTGGCCTATCATTCCTTAAAAACATATGCACTATGGGAGTTATCCCTTACAATATTCATATATAATGTGATCCACCAAGAAAAAAAATTGATGGTTATAATCATGGGTCAAAGACCTGATTAGGTCTTGGGCCCCCTTCCATTTGAAAATTTTGAATTTCCTACCTCAAAATCATAATGTATTTTATAGGCGAAGGCTCGATAGGGTATACAAACAATTTAAAAGTTCCCCCAAAGGAAATTTGGGTTATATGGACTTGAATAACACTAAGAAATTTAAAATGAATGATAATGACAAATTATAATCCTAATCCCTTGACAAGCCTGGTTAGGTCTAGGAGGGCCCTTTTTTGACATGTCGATCTTTTTTGGCCATAACTTCTTACTGAGGTTTTAAAAATCAAAATCATTTGAATCATCAAAAATATGGTTCCATCATAGACATGAACGTGGTCTTAGTTTTGATTTATTCTTATTGTTTAAAACCCACTCATGTTTTACTATCAAATTTACTATTGAGGCTTGTTAATTGTATGTTTTAAATTGTTTTATAGTCTTGTGTAGGCTTATAAACAATAAACATGGAAAATTTGAAGGGAGAATGAAGGAAAAAATCCATATAGGTGTATTAATGGTGGTTTGTGATTTTTTTGGAGGGAATTTTCCTCCCTTGGAAGGCTAAAATTTCTATATATTGCATGGGTTTTATTGTAAACGGGTTGCCTTTTTCTCCACACACAAAATATTTTACCAGCCCCTTTTCATTTTTATGTAATTTTTCATGATTTTGTAGCTTAATATCTCCCTCAACTCCTCCCATATTATTATGATGGTAAATTTTTGAAAGATTTATTATATTAAACTTTAATTGTAATTGTTAAAATGATGAATGTTGATAAATATAAAGCTTGGAAGTGTTTGCTCTTCAATTTGCTTGTCTATACGGTGGTTGTCATTGATTTTTCCCTATTTTATCTCTTTATATTCTTGAATTGGATTTGATTTTGATTGTGCATATGCTGGTTAGATCAAATACTAATTTCTGAAGTTTGCACGACCGTCTTCTTTAATTTGTCAATAATATTGTAGATTTTTCTCTCTTTTTCCCTTAATTTTAATCATTTCTTTTATTATTTGTTATTGTTTTTTTATCATTTGTTAATCTAGGGGTTGAAATCAATATTGGTCTGAGTGGATAGATTAATATTTGATTTATTTTTTCCATTGTATTACTCCATTATTGAATATTAAAGCAATGAAATGAATGTATACCAAGTTATCTAAAAACACATAAACTACGCAAAACACTTAATGTTGATCTTAAATTTAATATTAATACATAATTGAATGATTATTAATCTTATTTTTATATTTATCCATTGTTATTTAAATATTTTTCAATATTTTTAATCAATACAATGAATGGAAAATAATTTGTAAAGAATATCAAATGAAACCTTAAACCTACTGATTTCATGACTGTGAAGTTTTAAATGAAATGTTGTATATTTTGGTTTCCTATAATATGATTACCAAATTAATGAATGAATGAATGTATACTTTACCATTTTTAACCCACATGAAACCCATATCAAACAAAAAACAAATTGGCATCATGATTTAAATTATTCAAGTACCCAAAACCCGCTGAAATGCATGTTTGAAATCGAGGATAAGTTGAACTAGTAAAGGATCATTGAATGGAATGGTCAAAATTAGCCACTAGGTGAAGATCAATGCAATTTGACTAGGTAGATACAAAATTTTGGGAGATTATTTAGAAATTCCTTTTAATAGAGGTGAGTCATGAGATGAACCTAGAACATTGGCATGTGCCAAAATGCATGTTAATAGAATTGAATTGAAAAGGAGGAATGATGAATATAAAAATTAAATTTTAGCTAAAAATTTAAGACTTGAACACTTAGGAGTGTTGCCTATGCTCATGTAGTTTGGAAGATAAAATATAAATCAGATAGATATCCATGAGATCAAAGTCCATAGGGGCTGATTTTCATTTTTTAAAACTTGTTAAACAAAGAAAATTGAGGGTAAATAGAGGAAAATAAAAAATTGATAAATTCACTTAGCTAGTATCTCACCTACTACTCTCACTTTATTTATTAATCCTTTTTCTATCCCTCAAAACCCACCAATGGTAGTTGTTGACCATTTTTAGCCATAAGTCAAAATGGGTCAACCCCCTTAGTAAAAAACTTATATAGGGGTCTAGTATTTTGTCATAGGGTGTGTTATAGTTTATTATATTTAATTTGATATCATTTTATCCTTGGTCATGTTCTAAATAGTCTTTATGTCATTTTGAGTCACTCAGGGGTCATAAATGAGAATTTAATTCAAGTGGTACATTTTTCAAGGTGCACATGTATTCCAAAACTCATTATAACATCTAATGTGTCATTACCTATCATAAATATTAGATTATAACTAAAAATGTGTAGGTTATGACTAAAAATGAAGAAAATGGCTACAAAATAGTTAGTTTTAAGAGGTGTATGGCCTATGAGAGAGAGAGTGGAACATGGGAGATGGTTGTGTGATGGATATTAAACTTATTTATATTATTTTACATGTTTTAAATTCTTTTAAAGTTTCAAAAATAGTCAAAAACTATTCTACTCATCCATCACTCCACCATGCACATGAAACTAGTTAATAGGTTTTTGGTTGATACGGCCAATAGGAAGAATTCCAAGTCAAATGGATATATAGGGTACTATTAAACTTGGTAAGCTTCAATTTCATGATTTTAGTGTATATAATGGTTTCCTATTCTTTATGAACCATATTTAACAAGTTAATTGTTCATTTTTTCTTATTATTTCCCATACCTTGTAGGTTTTGCTCTTCTTTCAGCTAGTCCATACAAATCAATTAGTGATTTTACTTAAAGATGATTTAGAGTCTCTCCTCTCATGTTTGTTATGATTTTTTTCATGTTTGGAAAGTATTTCAAGGATTAAAAAACTCAAGTTGTAGGAAGGTGTTATTATGGAGGTCTCTATCAAGTTTCACTACTTGGAGAGGGTTTAGTTATTTTCAAAGGTTCCATATGGATGTGATATTATATTATCCATGTCCATCCTATAATATTCATCACATTATTCATGATTGGTCTTAAAAATTCATGCTTTATTTCAAAAACATAGTCATATCAATTTCACAGTCAACTTTATGCTTATTCCTAATTACAGTCATGGTGTCTTGAAGTTTGAGATGTTCATGTAGGTATTTGAAGAGTTCATAAGGTGTCATTAATAATATTTTTTCATGATAAATTAATTTATCCCCTCCAAATATAAAAATATGGATTGTGTAACTAAATTCTATGGTTGAATTCACAATTACATCGAGTTATAGACTTTCATAAGGCTTAGGTACAAATTGAATGCAAGGCTACCAAGTGTCATAATATTAGAATCTTAGATCAAAGATAAAAGGCACATTGGTGATTTACCAAATTTAATAAGTCAAATTTCCTTGGATTAAGATTGATGGTGCATATTCCCACATATAAATTATGATCGATGATCTGTATTGAATATTGTGGTCAATAAGTCAAGAAAGATCAATGAAACACATTTAAACATGCAAATAGAGATCTAATAATGAGAATGAAGTCAATAAGTCAAAGGATACTAATATTGAATATAATAGTGTCACATAGTGTAAGAGTGTTAATTAAATGGAGACTAACATCAGGGTATACAAAAGGGATGTGGGGCTACCATGTGTCATAATCTTAAAAGCTTAGATCAATGATGTGCATCTAATCATGCAAATGGAGATCTAATAGTAGGTATGAAGTCAGTAGGTCAAAATATCCTAAGATTAAACATGATAGTGTCATGTGGCATAATATCATTAATTGAATGAATACTGATAGTAGGGTATATAGAAAGCATGTGGGGCTACCAAATATTATAATCTTAAAAGCCCAAATCAAATATTAATGACCAAATGTTGAAAGTCAAGGCTAGGAGACTCCTGAAGAAATTGAAAGAGAAAATTTGATCAAGTTTTAGGGGACATGATATGAAGATATGTGTTTAGAGTGACAATGGTCATATTTTAAAATTAAATAAACAACATGACAAGGAGATGACACATAGACAGATAGGTCAGATCAAAATATTTTATGGACCCAAGCATGGAAATGTATAAAAATGAGATCATAATATGATTTGGGTTACCAAATAAAATACTTAAAATTCATATTGCAGCATTAAACCTCAATCAAGGCTATCTCATAAACCCTGTAGTCCTAAGAAATAACATGTAATACATTCAACATAGTCATGGAGGGTCCATGATGAACATCAATCCTAGAATGATAAGGATCGCTTTATACTAGTCTATATAAATGAGCTCATTAGGTATACAATGGATGTCTCCCTCTCAATGCAATCATGAGATATATCCATATTTAGTGGTGGGGTGTTTCAAAAAGGCCAAATGATGAAGATAGTTTTATGAGCAAGAAAAAGGAGTTTTATGCCACATTTCATAAGTTTCATGCCTTAGAGAGACATTTTTCCTATCAGAACTTGCATGGTCTATCTCACACTTCATTATCCTACATTTTTAACTCCTTTTATTATCATGACATATGTATTATTTACTCTTAGACTTCATTCTCTTCTCCTTTCTTTTCAATCCTATAAGTCGTAGCCATTTTAGCTCTTGTAGGCTAATTCTACTCCATGTATGGCATATCCTTATTGGAATGACATTGTATTTTGACTTTGAACATTAATTAAAGTTTTTTTTTTGAGCTCATGAACATTTTTATAAGTGTACAAAGTGATGTATGGTGAGGTTAACTGATAATATTCTATCCTTGCTTCCATTATCCTCTCATGTTTATACAAGAGTTCCTATTCTAGCAGGTCATATGAAGTGTTGTCAAGTGTATGGGTCAATATTTTAAGTGTACAATGATATTTAGTGTCAGAAACTAACCTATGGTTTAGTTACCTAAGATATCTTTCAATCATCTCACCTCCATATTGAAACATTCATGTCAGAATCTTTTAGAACCTGGAATCT
Organism: Torreya grandis; assembly: GCA_037957365.1. Classification (NCBI taxonomy): domain Eukaryota; kingdom Viridiplantae; phylum Streptophyta; class Pinopsida; order Cupressales; family Taxaceae; genus Torreya; species Torreya grandis. The sequence continues at coordinate 3,263,909 of JARHVA010001298.1, read as the reverse complement.
AATTTATATGCCTTATTTCTTAGTGTAAAAAAGTATGATGGTCATATGGAAATAATATTGGTGTATCATCCACTTATATTAGTTTCATTTCATGAAAATTTCTAACTATTTTCCCACAATAAATAATTTTCATAGGTGAAATCACCTCAAGATACCTTCAAGGAAATATCCCTTAAACCTAGAGGCTTAATTCCACCATAGGTACACCCACATACCTAGAAGTATTTATATGTTTCCTAAATCTAAAAGAAGATTAAACACTCTCTTATAGGGTGAAATATTTTTTGACAAAAATTCTATCACACCTGATGTGACCAAGGTCTGAGAGAGTGGAAAGATTTTTGGTGTGTCTTTCCTCTAATCAATTTTTAAAAGAAAGCAAGATAGCACCAATGGAAACTCCGAATGATAACTTCTGGTTGTAAGCATCCCATGTATCTTTTATTGAATATTTTGATTATTTTTTGCATCTCATTTGACATATGATGTTGATATGAACAATTATGGTGAATACCCATACCATGAACCTCCTTATCAACCTTATTATGAACCACATTTTACTCTTCAATAGCTCTATCAAAATGCCTACCAATCCTATGAGTTATGGAAGCCTTAAGGTCCTCTATTTATCCCTTAATATAGACACCATGTTATTGAACAACCATGTGAGGAAGGCTACAAATAATCATATCAAGGAATGGCTCCTTATCATCCCCAATATGAGTCCTACCAATCATACAATGATGCCTTTCAACCTCAAGAGGATTGTTATGAGTCTTGTCATGAAAAAATAGATAATCCCATTGATTTTACATAGAGATACTACAAGACAATGTATGAATTCTTACAAGTTCAAATATAACAAGTTAAAATTGGTCTTGATCCCCATCATTACATTCCCCATCCTTCATTATTTCCATCTTATATCAAGTCCTTTTTGGCATCCATACCATAGTTACTAGTTAATTAAGATGATATGAGAAAATGGGATGATGAGTATGATGTGATCCCTAACCATCTCATGGAATGGTTAAAAGGTGTTACCCAAATATGTATACAGATGTTAGAGATGTTTGAAGAGCTATAAAGAACTCAATGGGAGATAAAATAACAAATGGACTTGGTAAATAAGTTCATTTAATGTTCAATAGATAGGCTAAGGATGTGGGAGGACAAAGAACCTAAAAATGAGAATGTTTTTATTGAAGAGCCTCAAGGAGTCTATTGGAGAGGTGTCACTCTTACTTATATAAGTGCTTTACCTTTTAATAAGATCAAAAAATCACTTCCCCATGAGATTAATAGTGTATTACTCATTCCTAAACCTATCCATCAACCTTCCACCTCACCCCTTCTAGATAAAGAGCCTATTTTGAGGGAAGAAAATGAAGAGGAAAGAGCCCAAGTCATATTTGATCAAGATGTCACAAGTGACTATGAGGAAGAGATCACCATAAGGACTCCCCTTAGTGAACACAAGAGAAATTAAAGTTTATTGAATGAAGAGAAACATATTGAAGATTATTTTGAAGATGTCCATGAATAATGTGGCAAAAACTTAAAGAGAGAGTTATTTAAAGAAGACTCCATATTTGATCTTGAGTTGTTGATAATCTTGATAGACCTAATGTTGAGTGTGTTATCAAAGATAAAGGTAAATATTAGGTCACCCCTCAATAGGTTGCATTCATAATAAATTCTCATGAGACCAAGGTATAAGAGGTAGTTTTTTAGGAGCAGTCAATATCTCAGCCTAATGTGGAACCACACTCAGATGCTTTGGATCATGAAGGAGATCAACTTGATGACCTCATATATCAAGAAGAGGATATTGAAGAAGTGGTGGTGTTATAAAACAAGGAGGATAAGGATGATTGGAATTATCAAATGGATCTCTTTCAAGAGATTAAAGAGATTTACCAAGTTTAAGGCAAAGTACTTGAGAAGGTGGATAAGGAATTTTCCATGGAGTACAATGACCAAGATTGGGTGGACTATGTAGAGATCCTTAATGATCTTGATGAACTTGAAACTAAGGGGAGACCTAATATTATTAATAAAACCATGGAAAATAAGAAGGTATGTCTTTTTGAACCACCATTGGAGGTTATAGTTGATGATCCATATGAGAAAGTTGAGGATATTAATATGTAATATGAATTCATTTCCATATCTAACCTAATTGGAGTTGCTTTATTTTCATTGAACATCATGATAATGAAGTTGGAAAACACCATGGAGAATATTTAGGCATCAATTATAAGGTTTAAAAGGATAAATTCCTCATTAAATCCTTCATTCCATTAAATTAGAGTGTTTTAAAACATCCCCTTTGATCCAAGATGAAGTGTTTCTCTCAAGTTAGTTTGTGTATGTGTTATATAATTTCTCATGAAGCACAAATGTGTATTTGTTTAATTTATTTTCTTGTGTGTTGTTACTTTTTAATTTTTTTTTTTTGGTGTCAAATATGGTGTATATTTGACTCTATTTCCTAATGGACATGATTAGGCAATTGGTCATGGCATAGAAAGCATTCCACCCTTAGGAAATCACCAAGAATGTTGACCATTTTTTACCATAAGTCAAAATGGGTCAACCCCCTATAGTCAAAAACTTATATAGGGGTATATTATTTTGTTATAGGGTGTGTTATATTTTATTATATTTAATTTGATGTCATTTTAGCCTTGGTCATGGTATAAATAGTCTTTGTCATTTTGAGTCACTTAAGGGTCATAAATGAGCATTTAATGCAAGTGGTACATGTTTTAGGATGCACATGTTTTCCAAAAATCCTTAAAATGTCCAAAGTGTCAATAAACATTATATATTTCATATTATAACTGATAAATTTTAGGTTATGGCTGAAAACCATTAAAATACCTAGAAAATAAGGAGTTTTAAGAGGTTTGTGGCTTATGAGAGAGAATGGAACATGGGAGAAGGTTTTGGGATGGATATTAAACTTAATAAGATTCATTTACATGATTGAAATGATTTTTAAGTGTTAAAAATAGTAAAAAACTATTTTACTTATCCATCACTCCACCATGCACATGAAATTGGTCAATAGGTTTTTGGTTGGTACAACCAATAGGAAGACTTCTAGTTAAAATTACTTTGAAGGGTGATAGTACACTTGGTTAGATTAAATTTAATTCTTGGAGTGTATATAATGTTTTATTATTCTTTATGAACCATATTTAACAAATTAATTATTCATTTCTACCTATTATTTCGCATACCTTGCAGGTTTTGTTCTTGTTCCATCTAGTCTATACAACTCAGTTGCTAATTTTGCATATAGAGGATTTTTAATCTCTCCTATCATCTTACCCTTGTTTGGTTTCATTTTTATAATGGATTTACTTTGGTCAAACAACTCATGTTTTATGAAGGTGTTATTATAGAGGTCTCAATCAAGTTTCACTACTTTCAGAGGGTTTAGCTCTTTGAAAAGGTTCCGTGTGGATGTGATATGATGTTTTCCATATATATCCTATCATATACATTAATTTATTAATGCTTGGTCTTAAAAATTCATTATCTGGTTTAGATAATTAGTCATATCAAGTTCACAATCAACTTTCTACTTATTCCCAACTACATTCATGGGATCTTGAGGTTTGAGATGTTCATGTAGGTGTTTGAAGAGTTCATAAGGTGTCATACATACTCTTTTTGTATTATAAATAAATTTATCCACTCCAAATATCATAATATGGACTATGTAACTACATTCTATAGTTGAATTCACAATTGCATCAAGTTATAGACTTTTATAAGACTTATGTACAAATTGAATGCAAGGATTCCAAGTGTCACAATATCAGAATATCATATCAAATATTAATGACACATGGTTGAATTACCAATTTTAATAAGTCATATTTCCATATATTAAGATTGATAGTGCATATTCTTATGTACAAATTCTGATAGATAGTCTACATTGAAGATTGGGGTCAATAAGTCAAGAAAGATCAATGACATATATTTAATCATGTAGATGGATATATAATAGTGAGCATAAAGTAAATAGGTAAAAGGATACTAATATTGAATTTGATATTTATATGTCGAATAATAGCATTAATTGAATAAATATTAATACCGAGGTACATAGAGTCATGTCTCCCAAGTGTCATAGTCTCAAAAGCCTAAATCAAAGATCAATGATGTGCATCTAATCATGTAGATGGAGATATAATGGTGAGAATGAATTCAATAGGTAAAAGGATCTTGAGATTTAAGATGATAGTGTCATGTGGCATAAGAGTGTTAATTGAATTAATACTGACAATAGGGTACATAAAAAACACACAAGGCTACCAAGTGTCACAAACTTGAAAGCCTAGATCAAAGATCAATGGCCAACTTTGAAAGTAAATTCTAGGAGATTACTAACGAGATTGATAAAGTTAATTGATCAAGTTTTATGGGACATGAGATGAATACATATGTCTAAAGTGACAATGATCATATTTTAAAATTAAATAAACAACATGGTAAGGAGATGACACATAAATAGACAGATCAGATCAAAAGATTTTGTAGACCCAAGCACACAAATGTATAAATACAAAATCAAAATATGATTTGGGTTACCAAAGAAAATACTTCAAATTCACATGCCTCCATTAAATCTTAGTTGAGACCACCTCATAAACCCTACAATCCTAGGAAAACACATACAATAGGTTTAACACAATCATGGAGGGTCCATGATGAACATCAATCCTAGAATTATAGGGATCTCTTTATAATGGTATATAAAAATGACCTCATTAGGCATATAATGGATTCCTCCCTCTTAGTTAAATCATGAGATCTATCCCCATTTAGTGGTGGGGTGTTTCAAAAAGGCCAAATGATGAAGATAGTTTTTGGAGCAAACAAAAGGAGTTTTATGGCACATTTCATGAGTTTCATGCCTTGGATGGACATTTGTCCTATCAAACCATGCATGGTCTAAATCATACTTTATTTTAATCTGTGTATCTCCTTTTTTTAGCATGACACATGTCCTAGTGACTGTTGGACTTCATTCTCTTCTCTTCTCTCTCTAATTATATAAGTAGTAGCCATTTTGGCTTTTATAAGCTAGTTCCACTCCATGTATGGTAAAACCCTTCTAGAATGACACTAAATTTTTACTTTGAAAATTAATAAAATTTTAGTTTTGAGGTCATGAAAATCTGTCTAAGTGTTCAAAGTGATGTATGGTGAGGTTAAGTGATAATATTCTATCCTTGCTTCCCTTATCCTCTCATGTTTATACAATAGTTCTTATTCTAGTAGGTCATATAAAGTGTTCTCAAGTGTATGGGTTTATATTTTAAGTATCTAATGAGATTTATTGTTTGAAACTAGCCTATGGTTCAATTACATAAGATATCCTTCATGCATCTCACCTTCATATTGAAACATTCATGTTAAAATCTTTTAGGATCTTAAGCTAGTTTGTATGCCTTGTTTCTTAATGTAGGAAAGCATGATGGTCATATGAAAATAATATTGGTGTATCACCCCCTTAGACTAGTTTAATTTAATGTAAGCTTCTAACTCTTTTCCCACAAAAAATAATTAACATAGGTGAAATCACAACATGATACATTTAGGGAACTAGCCCTTAAACCTAGAGGCTTACTTCCACCATAGGTACACCCACATACTTGAAAGTATTCCCATGTTGCCTAAATCTTGAAGAGTCTTGAACAGGCTCTTATAGGGTACAATATTTGGTGATAATAGTTTTATAATTCCCAATGGGACAAATTTCCAAGATAGTGGAAGGATTGTTAGTGTGTCTTTCCTCTAACCAGCTTTTGAAAGAAAGCAAGCTAACACCAATGGTGACTCTAAATGATAACTTCTAGTTGTAAGCATCCCATGTATCTTTTATTGAATATTTTTATTATTTTTTGCATCTCATTTGACATATGAGGTTGATATGAATATATATGGTTAATACCCCTACCATGAACCTCCCTATCATCCTTGTTATGAACCACATTTTACTCCTCAATAAATCTATCAAAATGACTACCAATCCTATGAGCCATGTCAGCCCTATGGTCCTCCATTTCCATCTCCATATAGAAACCATGTTTATGAGGAAGGCTACCAAGAATCTTATCAAGGAATGCATCCTTATCATCCACAATATGAGTCCTATCAATCATACCATGATGCCTATCAACCTCAAGAGGATTACAATGAGTCTTTTCATGAAGAATCACATAACCCCATTTATTTTACACAAAGATACTACAAGAAAAATTATTAATTTTTAAAATTTCAAATATAACAAGCTAAAGTTAGTCTTGATCCCCATCATTACCCTCCCCATGCTTCATTATTTCCAACTTATATTAATTCTTTATTGGCATCCATACCATAGTTACTAGTTAATGAATATGATATGAGAACATGGGATGATGAGTATTATGTGCTCACTAATCATCTCATGGAATGGTCAAGAGGTATTGCCCAAATATGTATACAGATGTTAGATATGTTTGAAGGGATATAAGGAACACAATGGGAGATCAAAGAACAAATGGACTTGGTAAATAAGTGCCTTTAATGCTCAATAGATAGGCTAAGGATGTGGGAGGACAAAGAACCTAAAAATGAGAATTTTTTTGTTGAATATCCTCAAGGAAGCTATCAGTAAGGTTATATTTCTACTTATATATATGCTTTACCTTCTAATCAAATCAAAAAATCACTTCCACTTGAACTTACTAGTGCAGTCCTCTTTCCTAGATTAATCCATCAACCTTCCACCTCACCCCTTCTTGAGAAAGAACATATTTTGAGGGAAGAACATGAAGAGGAAAGATCCCAAGTCATATCTGATAAAAAATATGTCATGACTGACTATGAGGAAGAGATCACCATAAGGACTTTGCTTGGTGAACATAAGAGCAATTCAACCTTATTGAATGAATAGAAACATATTAAAGATTCTTTTGTAACTATCCATGAAGAATGTGGAAAAAACTTAAAGAGAGAGGTATTTGAAGAATAATCCATATCTAATCTTCAATTTGTTGATAATCCTAACAAACCTAATCTTCAGTGTGATATCAAAGATGAAGATAAAGATTAGGTCACCCCTCAAGAGGTTTTAGTCCTAAGAAAGTCTCATGAGACCAAGGTAGAAGAGGTAGTATTTGAGGATCACTCAATATATTAGCATAATTTGGAACCACACTTAGATGCTTTGGAGCATGAAGGAGATCAACTTGATGACCTCATACATCAAGAATAGACTATTTAAGAAGTGGTGGTCTTAGAAAATAAGGAGGATAAGGATGATTGGTAGCAGTAAATGGATCTCTTTCAATAACTTTACCAAGTTGAAAGAAAAGTACCTAAGAATGTGGAAAAATAGTTCTCCATGGAGGAAAATTTCTAAGATTGGGTGGACTATGCAAAGATCCTTGATGAGTTTGAGGAACTCGCATCTAAGAGGAGACCTAATCTTATTGAGAAAACCATGGAAACCAAGAAGGTATGCCTTGTTGAACCACCATTTGAGGTTATATTTGAGGAGCCATATGAGAAATTTGAGACTATTTAGATGCAATAGGAATTCATTTCCATAGTTAACTTGATTGAAGCTAATTCATTTTCATTAAACTTCATGCTAATGAAGTTGTCAAACACCATGAAGAAGATGGAGGCATCAATTCCAAGGGTTAAAAGGATATATTACTCTTTTAATCCCTCATTCCATAAATAAATATGGTTTTCAAACTTTCCCTTTGATCTAGGAATAAGTGTTTCTCTTAGGTTCGATTGTGTGTGTGTTCCATAAGTGTTCATGAAGCACAAATGTGTATTTATTTAGTTTCTTATCTTATGTGTTATTTCTTGTTAATTTTATGTTGTTTGGTGTCTTGTCAAAGTTAATTTGTGTGTAAAATCTTTTGTATAAATGAATCCATATCCTAGTGGATAGGATTAGGCAATTGGTCATGTCATAGCAAGCATACCACCCTTGAGAAACTACCAAGAATATTGACCATTTTTTACCATAAGTCAAAATGGGTCAACCCCTTATAGTAAAAAAATTATATAGGGGTTTACTATTTTTTCATAGGGTATGTTATAGTTTATTAGATGTAATTTTATCTCATTTTATCCTTGGTCATGGTCTAAATATTTTTTATGTCATTTTGAGTCACTTAGGGGTCATACATGATAATTTAATACAATTGGTATAGGTTTCAAGGTAAAATGTGTAATAAAACTTATTATAATGTCAAAGTGTTAGTCCCTATTAGAAATGTCAGATTCTAATTGAGAACCTATAGGCTATGACTAAAAACTAAGAAAATAGATGCAAAATGAGGAGTTTTAAGAGGTGTATGACCTATGAGAGAGAGAGTGACACATTGGATATAGTTGTGGGATGGACCTTAAACTTCCTTTTATTCATTTCCATGCTTGAAATTCTTTATAAATATTATAAATAGTAAAAAGTTATTCTACTCATCTATCACGCCACCATGCACATGAAACTAGTCAATAGGTTTTTGGTTGGTATGGCCAGTAAGAAGAATTCTAGGTCAAATAAATTTAGAGGGTGATATTAAACTTTTTAATATTCAATATAATTTTTTTACTATAGTTAATGGTTTCCTATTCTTTATAAACCATCTTTAACAAGTTAATTATTCATTTCTACCTATTATTTCCCACACCCTATAGGTTTTGCTCTTATTTCATCTATTTTGTATAGCTCAATTGGTGATTTTGCTTATAGAGGATGTTTAATCTCTCATCTCATGTTATCCATGCTTTTTATCATGTTTAGAAAGGATTTTATGGATCAAATAACTCAATTTGTAGGAAGGTGTTACTATGGAGGTCTCAGTTTCACTACTTATATAGGGTTTAGTTCTATAAAAAGGCTCCATATAGATTTGATATGATGTTATCCATGTATATAATATCATATATATCACCTTATTCATGCTTGGTCTTACAAATTCATGCTTTGGTTTAAATAGTCAGTCACATCAACTTCACAGTCAACTTTTTGCTTGTTACTAATTACATTCATGGTGCCTTAAGGTTTGAGATGTTTGTGTTGTTAATCACAAAATATACTGAGAGGGGGGGTGAATCAGTATATTATATATCTTATAAAACTTTCCCTTAATCAAACATTCAAGATATGTAATAAAACTCAAATAATAAACATCACACAAGAAAGAGAGAGACACCAGATATAACGTGGAAACCCAATGTGGGAAAAACCATGGAGAACAATCTTAAGTATATGAATGAGCACAAACCCAAACAATATTCGCAAGCCAAACTTGTAGGATCACCATACCCCTTTGCCAAGCACCACCCTAGCTACTATTCATGAGCACCAACCCACAGGAGCACCATACCCCTTTGCCAAGCATAAACCCAGCTATTATTTGTTAGCACCAACCCACATGAGCACCAACCAATTTGTGTATACCACACACCTATCTCTCAATGTTTTTATCTCAAAAAATGATAGTTCAATACAACATCTCTTTCCTCTCTCTCACCTTTGCTCTTCTAAGCTATATATAACAAATATAAATCATATTCATCTCTCACAATTGCTCTTCTAAGATAGATAATACAATATCAAATCAACCTCACACTTCAATATTACAAATGGCTTCTCAAGCCTTTATTTATAGTTTTCCAAATGACCTTTGGCCTTCCCCCTTTGTGGCCTTTTAATTCTCATGGAAAATGGCACCAATCTTGGATGACCCTTCATATTCAAGCCTTTGAAAAGTCATGTGGTGACCCTTCATGACCAAAAACGTCCTTCCCACTTTTGTCCTTATCTTTGGTTACTTTTTGTATTCCTTAAAGTGTCCCTTCATGAGAAATTGTGCCCTTAATCTTTTGTCTTCACTTGGTGACTCTTGGTATTCCACAAGATGACTCTTCATAGGAAAATACGTCCCATCCTTCTTTTATCTTTACCCCATGGCTCTTTGACTTCTCCATGGGCCCTTCTTTTGTCTCATATGCAACCAAAAATATATTCATTAATATTAAATAAATATTAACTCACATTAGCCAAGATAAACAACATTAAATACAATGGGGCCTAGACCTTTGACATTAATGACAATATTTCCAACAATCTCCCCCTTTGTCATTGATGGCAACCTCAATCCTGAAACTGCCACATCCAGTCACCTGAACATACCATCATCTAAAAACATACAATAACTCCCCCTTACTGTAGCAACTTGTACCTATTCCCTGTACCTATTTTCTGCACCTATACCTGTACCTATTATTTTCCCCCTTTGACATCAATGGTAAAGGGCCTACCTAGAGATAACACTTAGCTCCCCCTCAACTGATGCTGAACCTCAATTGTAGGAAGTAAAGGAATTTACTCCCAACTTCTCTCGAAGATACTCAAATGTGTCTTTTGGTAGTGCCTTTGTGAAAATATTTGCAATCTACTTTATAGTACTAATATATTCCAACTTAACCTATTGATCTGCAACATGCTTTCTCAAGAAGTGATATCTAATGAGAATATGTTTTGTTCTTGAATGCATTACTAAATTTTTTGAAATATTTATAGCACTTTTGTTATCACAAAAAATAGAAATAGGTTCATCATACTTTACCTTTATATCTTCCAAAGTTTGCTTCATCCAAAGCACTTGAGTACAACACAATACTGCTGCAATATATTCTACTTCAGCTATAGAAAGTGATACTGAGTTCTACTTCTTGCTTAGCCAAGATACTAAGAAATAACCAAGGAAGAAATCATCTCCACTTGTACTCTTTTTGTCATCTAAGCACCCTGCCCAATCTAAATCTGTATAAACAACTAAAGTGAAATCTTTACCTGTGGGATACCATAATCCATAATCCAATGTCCCTTTGATATATCTAAATATTATTTTCACCAACTGAACATGACTATCTCTTGGAAATGACTGATATCTTAAAACCATACCTACTACATGCATGATGTCTAGTCTTGATGCTGTCAAATATAAAAGACTACCAATCATAGATCTATATAAAGATTGATTTGTAGCAGGTGAATCTTCATCCTTGCTCACCTTATTTCATGTAAACATAGGTGTGCCAACTGGTACACAATCCTCAAAACCAAATTTCTTCAACATTTCCTTGGCATATTTACTTTGAGATATAAAAATTCCATTATTTGATTGAAATATTTGTAATCCTAAGAAAAATGATAATTCTCCAAGCATAGAAATCTCAAATTCTTTTTGCATACTATCAGAAAATTCTTGTGTCATCTTTTCAATATTTACTCCAAAAATGATATCATCAACATAAACCACAATAATCAATTGATGCTCACCTTCTGTTTTGATGTAAATATTACTATCAACAAATCCTCTCTTGAATCCTTGATCTTGCATGTACTTATCAAGTCATGCATATCAAGCTCTGGGAGCTTGTTTTAATCCATACAATGCTTTCTTCAATCTACATACATGATTACTAATATTCAAGAGAATAAACCCCTCAGGCTACTCAATGTAGACATCTTCTTCAAGATTCCCATTTAGGAAGGTAGATTTGACATCCATCTGAAATACTTTGAAATTTTTAAATACTGCATATGCAAGAAAAATTCTAATATCCTCTAACCTTGCTATTAGTGCAAAAGTTTCCTCAAAATCTATTCCCTCAATCTGAGCATATCCTTTACATACTAATCTTGCTTTATTTCTAGTTACTTCTCCATTTTCATTCAACTTATTTATAAAACCCATTTTGTTCCTATCACATTGTGATCTTTTGGTCTAGGCACTAATTCCCAAGTATCATTCTTTTCTATCTGATCTAATTCTTCATCCATAGACTTAACCCAATGCTCATCATGTCTGGCTTCTGAAAAATTTCTAGGCTAAATTTTAGATAATAAAGAGAAATTAACTTGTTCAGATTCACTTACTATCATTCTTCTAGTGTGAATTCCTTCTTTTATATCCCTGATGATGTCACTTTCATTATGATTTTTCTAAACATATTTGGATGGAGTCTTGGTGCCCTTTTTCTCCTTTTCCTCATCTTCATCTGATTCTTCAAAGCCTTCCTCTTCAATGATTTCAAGAATGTCTACTGGATCACTAATCTTTTGTGTTCCATCTTCTTCTATCTTGACACTTGCACTTTCAACAATTTTCTTGGTTCTTTTGTTATAACATTTATAAGCTTTATTTTTTCAAGAATAACCAAGAAATATACCTTCATCTACTCTATATTCAAACTTACCAAGTTTTTCATCGGTTCTCTTTATGAAGCATTTGCTATCAAAAACTCTGAAATAATCAACTATTGTTGGTTTATCTTTCCATAGCTCATAAGGAGTCTTGTCAGTGTTGACTCTTAATAAAGCTCTATTCTATATATTTATTTCTATACCAACTACCTCTCTCCAATATTTATTTGCTATCTTGGATTCATTTAGCATTGTCCTCACCATCTCTTGAACTGTTCTAATTTTCCATTCAACTACTCCATTTTGCTGTGGAGTTATGGCTGCTAAATACTATCTCTTTATTCCATGATCTTCACAAAACTCAATAAATTGATTTGACATGAATTCTCCTCCTTGATTTGATCTTGGACACTTAATATTTAGATTAGTTTCATTCTCAACTAATGCTTTGAATGCTTTGAATTGTCTAAAAGCTTCTGATTTTTTCTTTAAAAACATTATCCAAGTCATACGTGAAAAATCATCAATAAGCAACATGAAATATTTATCACCTTGAGTACTTTAAGTCCTCATAGGTCCACATAGATTAGTGTGAACAAGCTCTAGCATCTGAGTGGTTGAGTACTATTTTGTTTTGAACCGCCTTCTAGCCTACTTCCCATGCTGACAAGGTCCAAAAAGCGTGTTAGATGGCTTTGTGATCATTGGAAGATTCCTGACTACTTGATTTTTCCAAATTTTGACAAGATTGTCATAATTTATGTGCCCCATTCTCCTGTGCCATAGCAAAATTTCTTTAATCTGACTCAACAACATTTTTGACCTTTGATGTTTGATAGCATATATAAGTTATTACCTGTTCTCTGAGCATCTGTAATTAATACATCTAAATATTTTCTTCTAATTTCAAAACCTTCTGCATAAAACTTTAGTGTGTGCCCTTGATCACACATTTGACTTACACTCAAAATATTATGCTTAAGACCTTCTACATATAAAACATTTTTAGTTTTAGTTCTACCATTATCTAAACTTAGTTTACCTTTTTCAGCAATTTTGGTAGTAGTATTGTCCCCAAATTTCACTATGCCACCATTGATATTCTTCAGGGTTGTGAACTTGCTCTTGTCTCTTGTCATGTGCCTTGAACATCCTCTATCAATAAACCATGGCTTTTCTTCATTTCTTGTATGCAAAGCTATCTGAACCAACATAGAACCTTCAGATTATTTCTTTTGCCATGTCTAAACCTTTTTCTTGATGAATGGAGCCCTAAAACTCTGGTCCTTCTTGACTGACTCAAACATGCTTCTATAATACTAAGCTATGTGTCCCAAGTTGCTACACTTGTAACAAATTATGGTCTCTTCATCAAAGCTTGATAGAGGAGCAAAAGAGTTATAGCTTCTGCTTGACTCTACATGACCTTCCTTTTCCTTATTTTTGAGATTGTTAGCTCTTTTTCTACATTCTAATTTCTTATGACCATATCCATTACAACAAAAATAGTAACCATAAAAATAGGACCTAGTTGTGAATCTCTGACTTGATTGCCTTTTATAGCTTTGTTCCTTCCAACCTTATTTGTCCTTTGTATTATCCATTCCTTCCCTTCTTGTTTCTTTATTTGTAAGAGCTTCAACATAACTCTTCTTGTTTTTAAAACTGATACCTATCTTATCTGATATTGCCTTTTATCTTTCTAATATCTTATTCAGCATATTAGTGCTATTGTCAAATCTTGAATCATTGACTATTTTATTATTGACTGCTTTCTCAATCTCTTCTTTTAAAGAGGCAATTTCAGTAACATATCTTTCACATTCTTTTCTTGATATTTCCAACTATGCCATCAAATTTTCAATTATCTCCTTTGACTCCATTTCATTTTTATCGATTTGATGCTTTAATCTATGATTTTTATTTTCAACAATTTTCAGCTCTTCTAAGGCACACATGAGTTCTCCTTCCATATTCACTTTAGCTTCATCCTCTTCTTCTTCTTGATCAACTATTCTTTTGCTTGCAGATGCACCTTTATGTATGGCCATCTTGTGCTTTCCTGATCTACCTTCAAGCTGTAAAACTTTTCAAAAAGGAACCTACTCTGATACCAATTATTAAGCATAGAATATACTGAGAGGGGGGGTGAATCAATATATTATATATCTTATAAAAATTTCCCTTAATCAAAAATTCAAGATATGCAATAAAACTCAAATAATAAACATCACACAAGAAAGAGAGAGACACTAGATATAACGTGAAAACCCAATGTGGGAAAAACCATGGATACAATCTCAATTATATGAATGAGCACAAACCCAAACAATATTCTCAAACCAAACTTGCAGGAGCACCATACCCCTTTGCTAAGCACCACCCCAGCTACTATTCATGAGCACCAACCCATAGGAGCACCATACCCCTTTGTCGAGCACCAACCTAGCTATTATTCGTGAGCACCAACCCATATGAGTACCAACCACTTTGTGCATACCACACACCTATCTCTCAATGTTGCTATCTCAACAAATGATAGTTCAATACAACATCTCTTTCCTCTCTCTCACCTTTGCTCTTCTAAGCTAGATATAATAAATACAAATCATATTCAACTCTCACAATTGCTCTTCTAATCTAGATAATACAATATCAAATCAACCTCACACTTCAATATTACAAATGGCTTCTCAAGCCTTTATTTATAGCTTTCCAAATGACCTTTGGCCTTCCCCGTTTGTGACCTTTCAATCCTCATGGAAAATGGTGCCAATCTTGGATGACCCTTCATATTCAAGCCTTTGAAAAGTCATGTGGTGACCCTTCATGACCAAAAACGTCCTTCCCACTTTTGTCCTTATCTTTGGTGACTTTTCATATTCTTTAAAGTGTCCCTTCATGAGAAATTGTGCCCTTACTCTTTTGTCTTCACTTGGTGACTCTTAGTATTCCCCAAGATGACTCTTCATGGTAAAATGCATCCCATCCTTCTTTTATCTTTACCCCATGTCTCTTTGACTTCTCCATGGGCCCTTCTTTTGTCTCATATGCAACCAAAAATATATTCATTAATATTAAATAAATATTAACTCACATTAGCCAAGATAAACAACATTAAATGCAATGGGGCCTTTATCACCAATAATACTAGACCTTTGACATCAATGACAATATTTCCAACATGTGTAGGTATTTTAAGAGTTCATAAGGTGTCATGCATACTATTATTACATTAAAAAACAACTTATCCCTTCTAAATAGTATAATATGGACTGTGTAACTATGTTTTATGATTAAATTCACATTTACATCAAGTTATAGAATTTCATCAGGCTTAGGTACAAATTGAATGTAGGGATACCACGTTTCACAATATCAAAATCTCAAATCAAAGATAAATAGCATGTGGGTGATCATGCAAAGTCAATAATTCAAATTTCCCAAAATAAGATCGATGGTGTATATTCTTACATACAAGTTTTGATTAACAATATGCATTGAAGATTGATGTTAATAAGTCAAGAAAGATTAATGATACAGATTTAATCATGCATATAGAGATGTAATGGTGAGAATAAAGTAAATAGGTCAAATTATCCTAATATTGAATATGATAGTGCTATGTGGCATAACAATGTTAATTAAATTGAGACTGATATCAGGGTACATAAAAGGCATGTGGGGCTACCAAGTGTCACAATCTCAGAATCCTAGATCAAAGAACAATGATGCACATTTAATCATGTAGATGGAGATATAAAAATGAGCATGAATTCAATAGGTCAAAGGATCTTGATATTTAATATGATAGTGTCATGTGGCATAAGAGCATTAATTTAATTGAGACTAATAGCAGGGTATATAAAAGGCGCACAAGGCTACCAAGTGTCATAATCTTAGAAGTAAAAATCAAAGATCCATGACAAACATTGAAAGTTAAGGCTAGGAGATTATTGAGGAGATTTAGAAAGTGAATTTGATCAAGTTTTAGGGGACATGAGATGAAGACATGTGTCTGAATTGACAATGGTCATATTTTAAAATTAAATAAATAGTGTGGTAAGGAGATTCCACATAAACATATAGGTCAAATCAAAAGATTTTATGGATTAAATCACACAAAAGTATAAAAATGAGATCAAAATATGAATTAGGTTACTAAAAGAGATACTTAAAATTCATATGTCATCATTAAATCTTAGTCAAGACCACCTCATAAACTCTATAGTGCTAAGAAAACACATGTAATAGGTCTAACACAGTCATGGAGGGTTTATGATGAACATCAGTCCTAAAATGATAGGGGTTTATTTATACTGGTATATACAGATGACCTCATTATGAATACAATGGATTCATCACTCTCAATTTAATCATGACATTTATCCCAATTCAATGGTAGGGCATTCCAAAAAAATCCAAATGAAGATATTTTTTTGAGCAAGCAAAAAGAGTTCTATGCCATATTTCATGAGTTTCAAGCCTTAGAGGGACATTTGTATTATTAGACATTGTTTTTATATCTCACACTTCATTTTCATACATGTGTAACTCCTTTTTATCATCATGAAACATATCCTAGTGACTCTTGGACTTCATTCTCTTCTCCACTCTTGACAATTCTATAAGTAGTAGCCATTTTGGCTCTTGTAAGCTAATTCCACTCCATGTGTGGCAAAGCGCTACTAGAATGACATTGTATTTTTACTTTGAACATTAATTCAAGTTTTTTTTTGAGCTCATGAACATTTTTTTAAGTGTAGAAAGTGATGTATGGTGAGGTTAAGTGATAATATTCTATCCTTACTTCCCTTATCCTTTCATGTTTCTATAAGAGTTCCTATGCTAATAGGTCTATAAAGTGTTATCAAGTGGATGGGTCTATATTTTAAGTTTATAATGAGATTTATTGTATGAAACTATCCTATGGTTCACTTACCTTAGATATCCTTCATGCATCTGACCTCCATATTGACATATTCATGTTAGAATCTTTTAGGACTCAGAAGATAGTTGGTATGCCTTGTTTCTTAGTGTAGGAAAGCATGATGGTCATATGGAAAATATATTGGTGAATCACCCCCTTAGAGTAGTTTCATTTCATGTAAAATTATAACTCTTTTCACAAAATCAATATTCATCATAGGTGAAAGCACTTCATGATACATTTAGGGAGCTATCCCTTAAACCTTGAGGCTTACTTCCACCATAAGTACACCCACATACATGAAAGTATTCCTATGTTGCTTAAATATTAAAGAGGCTTGAACACCATATTCTAGAGTGAAATATTTTATGACAATATTTATAGAACTCCTAGTGAGATGAATCTCCAAGAAAGTGTAAATATTGTTGGTGTGTCTTTACTCTAATCAGCTTTTGAAAATAAGCAAACTAGCACCAATGGTGACTATGAATGATAACTTCTAGTTTTAATCAGCCTGTATATCTTTTATTGAATATTTTGATTAGTTTTTGCATATCATTGGACATATGAGTTTGATATGAGATAATATGGTGAATACCCCTACCATGAACCTCCCTATCATCCTTGTTATGAACCACATTTTAATCCTCAATAGCTCTATCAAAATGCTTACCAATCCTATAAACCATGTCATCCCTATGGTCCTCAATTTCCCTCTCCATATAGACACCATGTTGTTGAACAACCCTATGAGGAAGGCTATGCAGAATATTATCAGGGAATACCTCTTTATCATCCCCAATATGAGTCATACGAATCATACCATGATGCCTATCAACCTCAAGAGGATTCCTATAAGTCTTGTCATGAAGAATCAAATAATACCATTGATTGCATAAAAAGATAATACAAGAAAAAGTATGAACTATTAAAATTTCAAATACAATAACTAAATATTTTCTTGATCCCCATCATTACCCTCCCCCTCCTTCATTAATTCCATCTTATATAAAGTCTATGTTGGCATCCATACCATAGTTACTAGTTAATGAATATTATATGAGAACATGGGATGATGAGTATGATGTGTTACCTAATCATCTCATGGAATGGTTAAGAGGTTCTCACCAAATATGTATATAGATAATAAATATGTTTGAATAGCTAGAAAGAACTCAATGGGAGATCAAAGAACACATGGATTTGGCAAAGAAGTGCCTTCAATGCTCAATAGATAGGTTAAGGATGTGGGAGGATAAATAACCTACAAATGAGCATGTTACTATTGAAGAGCTTCAATGAACCTATTGGAAAGGTGTGAGTCCTACTTATGTAGGTGTTTTCCCTTCTAATCAGGCTAAAAAATCACTTTCACATGAGCTTGCTTGTGTAGTATTATTTTCTAAATCTATCCATCAACCTTCCACCTCACCCCTTATTAATAAAGATCCTATTTTAAGGGAAGTAAATGAAGAGGAAAGATCCAAATTCATAGCTTATCAAGAAGATGTCATGAGTGAATATGAGGAAGAGATCACCATAAGGACTCCCTTTGGTGAAAATAAGAGCAATTCAACCTTCTCAAATGAAGAGAAACATATTGAAGATTATTTTGTAGCTACCCATGAAGAATGAGGAAAAAACTTGAAGAGAGAGGTATTTGAAGAAGACTCCATATCTGATCTTGAATTTGTTGATAATCCTAAAAAACCTAATGTTTAGTGTGTTATTACAAATGAAGGTAAAGATCAGGTCACCCCTTAAGAGGTTATAGCAGTAGGAAAGTCTCATTAGACTAAGGTAGAAGAGGTAGCACTCAATATCTCATCATAATATGGAACCACCCTTAGATGCTTTATACCATGAAGAAGATAAACTTTATGACCTCATACATCAAGAATAGAAGATTAAAGAAGTGGTGGTCTTAGAAAATAATGAGGATAGGGATGATTAGTAGTAGTAAATGGATCTTTTTCAAGATCTTAAAGAGATTTTCCAAGTTGAAGGTCAAATACATGAGAAGGTGGAGAAATATTTTTCTGTGGAGGACGATGACCAAGATTGGGTGGACTATGTAGAACTCCTTGATGAGTTTGAGGAACTTGCAGTTGAGAGGAGACTTAATCTTATAGAGAGCACCATGGAAACAAAAAAGGCATGCCTTGTTGAACCACCATTAGAGGTTGTAGTTGAGGATCCATATGAGAAATTTGAGGCTATTTGTATGTAAGATGAATTCATTTCCATAGCTAACCTGATTGGAGCTACTTCATTTTCATTAAACATCATGCTAATGGAGTTGGTAAATACCACCTTGAATATGGAGGTGTTAATGCCAAGGGTATAAAGGCTACATGCCTCATTCAATCCTTCATTCCATGAGTCAATAGGGTTTTCAAATCTCCCATTTAATCTAAGAAGAATTGTTTCTCTCAAGTTAGTTGTGTTTGAGTTAGCTATTCTTGTTTATGTGTGTGTTCTATGAGTGCTCATAAAGCACAAGTGTGTCTTTGTTTAGTTTGTTGTATTGTGTAGTGTTACTTTTCAAAGATAATTTGTGTGTAAAATATGGCGTATAGGTGACTCCATCTCCTAATAAAAATGATTAGGCAACTAGTTATGGCATAGCACGCATATTACCCTTGGGAAATCACCAAGCATATTGGCCATTTTTTACCATAAGTCAAAATGGCTCAAGCCCCTATAGTTAAAAACTTATATAAGGGTCTATTATTTTGTCATAGGGTGTGTTATATTTTATTATATGTAATTTGATGTCATTTTAGCCATGGTTATAGTCTAAATAGTCTGTATGTCATTTTGGGTCACTTAGGGGTCATAAATGAGAAATTAATGCAAGTGGTATGGTTTTCAAGGTGAAAATATGTTCCAAAACTCTTTACAATGTCCAAGGCATTAGTCCTTATTATACATGTCATATTCTAACTAAAAAATTGTAGGTTATGACTAAAACCCAAGAAAATAACTACAAAATAAGGATTTTTAAGAGGTGTAGGGCATATGAGAGAGAGTGGCATGTGGGAGAAGGTTGTGGTATGGATATTAAACTTCATTAGATTAATTTACATTCTTTACATGATTTTTAAGTGTCAATCATAGTCAAAAAATATTCTACTCATCCATTGCTCCACCATGCACATGAAACTAACTAATAGGTTCTCGGTTGGTATGGATAGTGGGAAAACTTCTAGGTCAAATGGATTTAGAGGGTGATAGTAAAAATTTTCATATTAATTTTCATTTTTTGATTATAGATAATGGTTTCCTATTCTTTATGAACCATATTTAACAAATTTTTTTTTCATTTCTACTTATTATTTTCCATACCCTATAAGTTTTGATCTTGTTCCAAATAGTCCATACAACTTAGTTAGTGATTTTGCTTCCATAGGATGTTGAATGTCTTTGATAATGCTCCCCATCCTTGGTTTCATGTTTTTAAGATATTTCATGGATCAGATAACTCAATTTGTAGGAAGGTGTTACTATGGAGGTCTTGATCAAGTTTCACTACTTGCAGAGGTTTTAGTTTTCTACAAAGGTTCTATGTGGATGTGATATGATGCTCTCCATGTCTCTACTATCATATCCATCACCTTATTCATGCTTGGTCTTATAAATTCATGATTTGGTTGAAACACTTAGTCAAATCAAGTTCATAGTCAACTTTATACTTCTTCCCAACTCTAGTCATGGTGTCTTGAGGTTTGAGATGTTCATGTAGGTATATGAACATTTCATATGGTGTCATACATATAATTTTTGCATGAGAAATAAACTAATCCCCTATAAATATCACAATATCAACTCTGTAACTATGTTATATGGTTGAATTCACAATTGCATCAAGTTATAGACATTCATAAGGCTTAGTTATGAATTAAATGTAGGGCTACCAAATATCACAATCTTGGAAGTCTGAATCAAAGATCAACATCATGGAAGTGATCACCCAAAATTAGTAAGTCAAATTTACCTAGAACAAGATCAACGGTGCATATTCTTATGTATAAATTTTGATTGATAGTCTGCATTAAAGACTATGGTCAATAAGTCAAGAAAGATTAACAACGTGCATTTAATCATATTGATAGAGATCTAATGATGATCATAAAGTCAATACATCAAAGGATCCTAAGATTTAATGTGATAATATTGTGTGATGTAAGAGTGTTAATTGAATGGAGACTGAAACTAGGGTACACAAAAAGCATGCATGACTACCAAGTGTTATAATATTAGAAGCCCAGATCAAAGATAAATGATTCATGTTTAATCATGTAAATGGAGATATATCAAAAAACATAAATTCAATATGTTAAAGGATCTTGATATTGAATGTGATAATTCCATGTGGTATAAGAGAGTTAATTGAATTGAGATTGATAGTAGGGTACATATAAGGCATGAGAGGTTTTCAACTATCACAATCTCTAAAGCTTGGATCAAATATCAATGGCCAACATTGAAATTCAAGGCCAAGAGACTCTTGAGGAGATTGATGGAGCAAATTTGATTAATTTTTAGGGGCCATGAGATAAATACATGTTTTTAGAGTGATAATGGTCATATTTTATAATTAAATAAATAGCATGGTAAGGAGATGCCACATAGATAGACAAGTCAAACTAAAATATTTTGTGTACCTAAGCACACAAATTTATAAAAACAAGATCAAAATATTATTTGGGTTACCAGAGCAAATACTTCAAATTTGTTTGACACCATTAAAGCTTAGTCAAGATCACCTCATAAACCTTGTAGTCCTAGGAAAGAACATGCAACAGGTTCAACACAATCATGGAGGGTTCATGATGATCATCAATCTTAGAATGATAGGGATATATTTATATTGGTCTATAAAAATGACCTCATCAAGAATACAATGGATGCATCCCTCTCATTTAAATCATGATATTTATCCGTGTATAGTGGTGGGGCATTCCAAAAAGGACAAATGATGAAGATAGTTTTTTGAGCAAGTGAAAGGAGTTCTACACCACATTTCATGAATTTCATGCCTTTGAGGAACATTTTTCCAATCAGACCTTACATGGTTTATCTAACACTTCATTCTCCCATATGTGTAAACCCTTTTTCTCATAATGACACATGTCTTAGAGACTCTTGGACTTCATTCTCTTCTCCTCTCTCTCCAATTATATAAGTAACATATATTTTGGCTCTTGTAAGCTAATTCCATTCCACATATGGTGAAGCCTTGCTTGAATGACATTGTATTTTTGCCTTTAAACATTAATGAAATATTGTTTTTGAGTTCATGATTTTTTTTAAGTGTGAAAATTGATGTATGGTTAGGTTAAGTGATAATCTTATATCCTTACTTCCTTTATCCTCTAATGTTTATACAAGAGTTCATATTATAGTAGGTCATATGAAGTTTTGTCAAGTGTATGGGTCTATTTTTTAAGTGTGAAATAATCCTTTGTGTCTAAAAAAATCATATGGTTCACTTACTTCATGCATCTCACTTCTATATTGAAACATTCATGTTAGAATCTTTTGTTAGGATCTTGCTCCTTAAGAGCACACTTGATTATCTTTGTATAAGCAACTAAACATGGAATTAAACTAGAATTAACATGTAACTAGAATTTAGAAACAACATAGAATATGAGAGACAATACAATCTTGTATTAACACTCTTCCAGAAGGAAATACAATGAAGGAATCACAATCTTCCCACACCTCTTGGGCATACAGTAATTCTCCCTCAAGAGTTCTCTCTCTCTCTATCAATTACAAACACAATCAAGTCAAACACAAAGTTGTTGTTTCCACCAGTCAGTGACAATCAACCCAATGGTTGTTGTTGCCTACTGCTAGTCCACCTGTGACAATCAACTCAACTGATTGCTTTGCCTACAATACCAGTACCCAATGTACCACCGTATGTTGTAGATCTCCTTGATCTTGCTACCCCACAAATCTAACTGACCTTGTACACACACACCCATAGATCTCCTTGATCTTGCACACCCTACAAATCAACTGACCTTGTTTACCATGTAGATCTCCCTAATCTTGCTACCTACAAATCAACTGATCTTACACTTGGAAGAACCCTTATCCTTGTCCTTGACAAGTCCTTTTGATACTTGATTACAATACAGCCCCATGGGTCTATTAAATAGATCCCAAATCAAACAATAATTAGAAACATAGACTCAAGACTAAAATTAGTCTTTACATGTAAACTAACTGTCTGTCTAAAATTAGACTAGTACGCATAGATGACTGACATCTATCTCTGTCTATCTAGAGATAACTGATGTTGACTGATCCATGAGCAATGTCGATAGCTTCCAATCTACCCCTAACTAACGTCAGTTTGCCTAACTGACGTTGGTTATTGTGACACTTAGTAACCTCCATATTTGCATTAGTGAAGCTTTTAGCTCCACAACTTAACAATCTCACACTTGGAGATAAATAGCTGCACCTGTACCTGTACCTATACATCATCTAATTTTGTTTCTGGCTTGTATCCCTCTTCAAGTTTAATCTTGAAGACCAACAGAAGTTGAATGAAGATTCAACTTCTCCTTTTTCCCAACTTTGTTAAAATTTCTATAGGGTTCTTATCCTTGCTAGCCACTATGACTGCAACAACCTTCTACATCTTTGAAATCTAGCTAATCACCATACCACCAATAGTGAACACATATCATGTGGTGCTTCTCCTGTCATCCAAGTAACCTACCATATTTGAATCTACATACCCATGTAGAGAAGTGCTTGACCTTGCATAACATGAATACTTGTTGTTGGTCCCTCTCAGATACCTGAGAATCCACTGAACTGCTTTCCAGTGCTTCTTTCCTAGATTGGCCATAAACTTGGTAAAAACTCCCATTGCTTGGGCAATATCAAGTGTAGTACTCATGTACTCAACCTCATCATGTGATTTAGGACACTATTCTTGGAACTGTCTAACCATAGGTGTACTAACTGATTTTGCATCCTGCATATTAAACCTCTCCACTACCTTATTCACATAATCCTCTGGAGACAAAATCAACCTGTGACTTTCCCTATCTCTAGAAATACTCATGACAAATATTTTCTTTGCTACTTCCAAATCCTTCATGGCAAACCTCTGAACAAATTTTACCTTTAGCTCAGAAATCTCCTACATGTGTGACCCTACAACAAGCATATACACTACATACAGTAACATGATAATGTAGCTAATATTATCCAACCTGGTAAAATAAACACAATGGTCACATTGATATTGACTAAATCCATGCTTTGTCATACACCTATCAAACCTTAAACACCATTTTCCTATAGCTTGCTCAAGACCATATAACTTGGCCTTTTGTCTCACCTATTCATTCTCTCCTTTCTTTAACCTGTGAATCCATTCATATTTCAGTGCTTTCATTTCAGCTGGAAACTCTACCAAATCTCCCATTTGGTTCTCTTCCAAGGAATCAATTTCCTCATTCATGCCATGCTCCCACTATTTCCTAGATTCTACCTACATTGCCTCTTCAAAACTTCTTGGTTCTTGACCATCAGTGAGCAACAAGTAGTATAAAGAAGGGGAATAATGAATTTGAGGCTTACTTACCCTTTTAGTCCTCCTCATGGGCATTTAAGACTCCTTGACAACTTGTTGTCCACCCAAAATTCATTCTGACAGTGATCGATCTCAGTCACCTCTGGCCAACCTCGGTCTACAGCTGGCCAATGTCAATCCTCTTGATCACTGATGTCAGTTCCCTGACTGACATTGGTGTCTACCTACCTGACATCACCAACTTTAGTCTACACATGACTGACATCGGTTCCTACCTATTCAATGTCGGTTCTCACCTGACTGATGTCGGCAACTGTGTTTTATTGTGAGTGATGATTTTTACTTGTGAGCTCATTTTGGATCATAACCTTGTCCAAATCAACACTTCCCTACTCAAAATTATTTAGCCTCTTAAGCTAATCTCTATCCATCATCTCCTTCTTGAAAACCAAGGCTTTCCAGTTCTTAACTTTGTCAAAAACATCATATTTCCTCTTTATGCAATAGACCCAATCCTTTCTTTTAGGATAACACTGTGATCCTCCAATAGAAGCTCCCTTCTTTGTTGACCCAATTTCAAAAAACCTCACTTTCTTCTATTGCTTACATAAATCTCAATCTATGATTTTCAAATATGAAAGCTTACCATTTGACTTAATAACATCCATTCCCTTCTCACTCATGTGACCAAGCCTACAGAGCCACATCTTTGCATCTACATCTGAAGTAGATAAAACAGAAGGAGAATTAGTAATACAAGTAGATAGATAAAGAGTACCTACTTTCTTACCACATGTTAATACAAGTGCACCCTTGGAAACTTTCTAAGATTCTACTATGAGAGTTACTATGTAACCCTCATCACCCAACTTTCCTACAAAAATTAGACTCCTCTTCAGGACTGGGACTGCATGACATCCTTCAACACCCGTGTGTTGCCCATCTACAATTTCAGCCGCACTTCCCCTTTGCCAACAATTTGACAAGGCTCACCAACCCCTAAATAAATCTTTCCAAAGTCTCCATGGACATAATCATGGAAAAATACTCTATTTGGAGTTGCATGGAAAGAGGTAACAAAATCTAAAACCCAAGATTCTACTTTATCCAAGGAACATATAAGAGCATCCCGTGCAACAATACCTGCATCATTTGCTTCTTTATTTTCTTCATGATGATCTTCTACCAACCAACAATCTTTCTTTACATGCCCTTTCTTTCCATAATTCCATAATTGATAATTCTTGCCATTGAATTTATCCATTCTTAGTGTACTTTCTTCTACCATTGCTTTACTCCCACTCAATCAGAAACCCCTAAGAGTGACTTGTAATCAAAAAACACTAACCTGCTCCAAACCAGGCTCTAATGAACCTTCAACTAGGCTCTGATACCACTTGTTAGGATCCTTCTCCTTAAGAGCACACTTGATTACCTTTGTATAAGCAGCTAAACATAGAATTAAACTAGAAGTAATATGTAACTAGAATTTAGAAACAACACAGAATATGAGAGACAATATAATATTGTATTAACACTCTTCTAGAAGGAAATACAATGAAGAAATCACACTCTTCCAACACCTCTTAGGCATATATTAATTCTCCCTCAAGAGTTCTCTCTCTATTAATTACAAACATAATCAACTTAAACACATAGTTGTTGTTGCCTACTGCCAGTCCACCTGTGATAATCAACTCAACCGGTTACTTTGCCTACAATACCAGTACTCGATGTACCACCGTATGTTATATATCTCCTTGATCTTGTTACCCGATAGATCTAACTGACCTTGCACACACACACACCCATAGATCTCCTTGATCTTGCACACCCTGCAGATCAATTGACCTTGCTTACCATGTAGATCTCCCTAATCTTGCTACCTATAGATCAACTAATCTTACACTTGGAAGAACCCTTATCCTTGTCTTTGACAAGTCCTTTTGATCCTTGATTACAATACAGCACCATGGGTCTATTAAATAGATCCCAAACCAAACAATAATTAGAAACGCAGACTCAAGACTAAAATTAGTCTTTACATGAAAACTAACTATCCATCTAAAATTAGACTAGTACACATAGATGACCAACATCAGTCTCTATCTATCTAGAGATGACCAATGTCAGCCAATCCATGACCAATGTCGATAACTTCTGGTCTACCCCTGACTGACATCAATTTGCTTGACCAACGTTGATTACTGTGACACTCAACAACCTCCATATTTGCATCAGTAAAACTTTTAGCTCCACAACCTAACATCTTTTAGGACTTGGAAGATATTTTGTACGCATTGTTTCTTAGTGCAGGAAAGTATGATCCTCTTAAGGAAATCATATTGATGTATCACCCCCTTGGGGTAGTTTCATTTCATGAAAATTTATATCCCTTTTCCCAAAATCAATAGTTAACATGGGTGAAATCACTTCAAGATACATTTAGGGAGCTAACCCTTAAACCTAGAGGCTTACTTCCACCATAGGTGTACCCACATACCTAGAACTATTACCATGTTGTCAAAATTTGGAAGTGGCTTTAACAACCTAATCTAGGGTGCAAGATTTGATGTTTTCTCTCTTGAAGGAACCCATAGAGTCTCAATCTCTCCAAGTGCATGCCTTAAAGGGTGCACCAGGAAATGGGTGGATAGACCATTAGTGATTCATAGGATTATTTTTGCATATTTTAAGCCATTTTAAATGATTTATCCATGTTATCCAAGAGTGTTCATGAGGTTTTAAGTATGTTAGTAGGTCAATGACAAAGGGTGCCTTATTGAGCATGTATGAACCTTGTAGTATTTGCTTGGTTAGGCAAGATGATAAATTTTGATGATGTGTTGACCATGTTTAAGAGGTAATATGGGGTATGATACGTTCTTTGTGTTGTTTTGGAAGTGAAAATAATACATTTGAGTAGTATTTTTAAGGTCTAGGTTATCCTAGTCATCTTGGCAAAGTTTCTTGAGTAAGCAGATTGATGACATCAAAATTTGAATGTGCAAAGGTGCTAGAAGAAAGTGGGCATATGGGTTTGTTTAGTTTTCTAACTATATCACGTTTTTAAAATTTCATGCTTTGAAATGATGTTTATTAAAGGTTATGATATTGAAAATTTTCTCACCCAAGTAGATATCATCATTTTCATACTAGCCAAATTTGGATTTTTTAATGACCGTTGGAATTCAAATATTTGAATTTTAAAAAGGAAAACTAGTCTCTAGTGTTTTTATAAAAAAATTTGATGATGGATTAATTTTATGATTGATTAAAAACAAAAATGGTAAATGACTTCAAGGGTAATCTGGTAAAATTTATTAGGATGTTTGAATAATTGTATAATTGCATTTATGGAGCTTCAAAGTTGATCAAGGGTTTGCATTTATTCTACAAGTGACTTGAGAAGAGTGTTTGTGTTTTTATTGATGGTATTTGGATATTTCATGATGATTTATCTATTAAAAAATGTTTTAGACTCTTTGAGCATCATCTATATAGATTTTGGAGGTTTGACCAACTAGATTTAGTATGAACCATTGCTTGGAAGTTGAATTTTTGTTCATTCATGGTGTTTTCATGTATAAGGAAAATGATTTAAAGGTTTTTCACATGTAAATGTGTGTAATGATGAATCTAATCACTTGAGGGTGTCTTATGGGTCATGTGGCATGGACCTATGTGATTTGAAGTGGTCTTGCATTTCTATTTTTGATCGATAAAGTGTTAAATGGATGAATAGGTATCCATGAATGTAAAAGGGCTACTTATTAAGGTTAATTTTAAGAGGCACTACTGGAAAACCTATTATAAATTTTTGGTTAATCTAAGAAAATTTTATTCATAGCTATGGAAAATCTTCCATGGGTAATGGTGAATCTAAATCTTACCTATAAAAAATAAGTAATAAGAATATTCCCAAAACATAAATATTATTGTATATTTGGATTCCTCTCAAAGAGCTATGTAATTAAAAAAAATTGTCACAATTCAAGTCCATATGAAAAATTTATGGCCTCTAAAATTTGCAATCATTGCATCATTCAGTTATGCCATTTGATTTAAAAAATCTGGTTATGTCATTTGATTAAACCAAACAACACAACCAAATGGTTTAAACAAAATGACACAACTAAATGGTTTAAACTAAGTGAAATAACTGAATGGCATAACCAAATGATGTAACTATTTGACAACTTCTAGAGGCATAACTTTTGCATATGGACTCAAATTGAGATGATATTTTTTTAAATTACATGTATATTATAGAGTAATCTAAATATGAAATAATACTTAGGTTTTGGGAAGTTTTTTTTTTAAATTTGTTATAGGTATTTTTTAAATCCATTAGGTTAGTCATTTATTCAAATAGTAGATGTTATAGATCTATTATGGCATTTAGTGGTAGAAGCTTTCTACTATTTGGATCTATCAATCAATATTCCCATTCAGAACTATTATATGGTATTTACATTTGATGTTGTCATTTAACATTGTCATTCAACACTATCAAAAGTTTGAAGATATTATCATTTGGCACTATCATTTCATTCATCTATTCAATATTATCATTCAATTTTGTGGTCCTTTGATTCTAGTTCTAATTTTTGGCTTTTTTGATACTAGGGGGTAGTTATACTATATATATTTGGTGAATTGAAGTGTAATATTATATAATATTGTAAAGGGTTGGTGAGTCAACCCCCAAAATAATTAATATCCCTAAAATTTTGTTGATCTGATCCCATCTTCCAAACCTTAAAAAATCACCAAAACCAAAATCTAAAAATTAGAATTTTTGTGAATAAATGAATATTCACCACTAGAATTTTACCTTGCATAACAAACCACCAAGGCAAGAACAAAAAGTTAGAATCCTTGATCAAGACCCATGAGGAATAAATTGGCTTCTTTTAAGAAATAATTAGTAATGAATTCAAAGAGCATGATGAGATCACTCAACATCTTAAAACTCAGGTTTGTACCCTTGATAAAGAGGTAAAGAGTAAGGATGAAGAATGTGTCAAGTATAAATTAGAGATGGAGTCTTTGAAGTTGAAAATAGATCAAGATATGAGAAATATTAAAAAATATTATAGATTTGAGAAAAATATAATTTATATTGATAACCTATTGAGAAATCAAAAGGTTTCAAATGAAAATTCAAGCTTAGGGTTCCATGAAGATGTTTTAAAGGATAAGAATATTGAGAAGATAGTAATGATAGATCAGAAGACTAATCATGTTAAGGAGAGTGATAGTAAAGACAAGAATAATGTTAATATGATAAGAAGGATAACTTCAAGAGATATAAAATTTCAAATCAAATCAAGCAACCTAATACAATAAGGTATGATAACTCTTTTAATGGTTACTGTTACACTTGTAATTGATTTGGGCATAAGGATAGTAACTATAAAAGACTTCTTCAAAGTCAATATGCATAGATTAATGGTAGATATCAAAGTCCACATTAGTTAAAGGAGTGTTTTAAGTGTCATAAGGTAAGACACATTTCAAGACATTTTCCTAGTAATATGAGATGGTCTTTTAGTCAAGACAAGGCAAGTAGAGCTCTAAGAGTGCATGAGAGAACTCAAAATAAGGTATGGAGACCCAAGGAGGTGAACAAAAAATAGGTTAAAAATGGATTATTCTTCATAAAATAATAGGTTACAAGTTCATGTGTCAAAGATCAAGCCTTATTTGGCCAAGTGGGTAAGAAGGTAAAGCAAGATTTTAAGTCAAAAGAAATGAATGAAGATAAAGATACATCAAAGGTTAAATGGATGATGAGGTAGGACTGCAAATCAGATGAGAGTATGGAGATATGGGAGTGTCTCGAGTTTTGTGACTTTTATTCTCTCTATGACAAGTGAGTGTATCTAAATATTCTTCTTAGGAGACATCTTTCATATGTTTAAGAAATCATGTTTGCTCTAGGTGAAGTAAAATATGTTATAATCAGAATAGAGGTATGTAGAGTTATTGATTAGTATTTAAAGACCAATGACATTATGGTAGAGGTTTGATGATATTTTTTCCAAAGCCTTATATAAATCAATATAAGGTCACTAGTTAAGGGGAAACAACAAGTTCATGTACTTTATCTAGAGGTTTGTGATGAAAAGCTTTAAGAAACATGTTCACAGATATTAGTCCTAAAGACAAATTCTTATCAATATTTGAAGCTTGGTCTAGTTGGTCAAATCATGAAGAATGAATGTAAGATTTTTTTGGAGTGTGGATAAAACTTTTCCAAGTGTATTTCATGGGTTCATATCTGTTAAGTTGGTCAAAATAACCATTCATGACAATTTGTTCAATATAACCAGTTTGTTCAATGTTTGTTACCTATTGAGAGCCCATAATGCAAAATTTGTGTATTTAAGCTATATAAGGATAACCAAGGGTTGAGACTAGTTTATCTTTATTATAAAATGTGTATAAGGTGCCTTTGAAGAGTTAAATTATCTCATTACCTTTTTGAAGGTGTTTTAGCATAGTGATAGGTGTATATATAGGGTTTGTAAGCACAATATGACTTGTTCAAAGTGTTAAATCAAGATTTGTGAGAGTTCAAGGTGAATTTGTGGCATATAAGGGTGTATTAATCTCATAAAGGTGTGATCTAGGTGGTTTCAATCTTTGAATGCCTCTTGAGGGTATGTTGAATATTTTTAATGTCTCCCAGGTATGATTGTCTTTACTTAAGAGCTAATGGGACAAAAACCACATTCATGGATGTTTGGGTTCCCCAAAGAATCAAACATCAAGAATTGGTCTATTAGTGTGATTTGATGACCTCTAAGTGTGAGAAGTTTTAAGAGATAGAGTTGATCAAAAGATGGTAAGTTGACCATTACTCTTATTGATGCCCTAATGTTTTAGCCCATGTGGGTTAGTGACATTCCAAAATTATTTGAGGTCTAAGTCTACTTAATCATCTGAAATGGACAAATGGGTGATAAAAAATTACTTACAGTCATCTAGAAGTGTAAAGTTTTTCTATGGTTGAAGATTTGTGCAAATGGAGGGTTAATTGGTAGGTCAGTTTGTGAAGGAGATATGGTGTAAAGGAAGAGTTAGATGATTAATATTATAATTAATGAGGGGTAACATGAGTGTGATCTACATATGGAGTTTCAAGTCATGAAAGTGCATACATAGGAATTTATGAGCTTAGTAAGGTTCTGGTAGGGTTATAAGGCCTCTAGGCAAGGATAATATGAAGAAGAGTAGTTTTTGGTCATTTTATTCAAAAGATAAATATATGGTTGTCTCTAAATATGTTTCTAAATTGGATTTGTGCATAATATGTGTTTGAAAAATAAATTTAATGTCCATTCCTAATTATATGAGTGGCTTATGATAGAGAATTTGAAGATAACTATGAAGTTTCATTATGCTTAGAAATGGTTTGTAGGTGTTGAATGGGTGCCTAAGATTAGGTGACTTGGGGGGAGTCCATATTAGTACTCTTAAGGTGTTTAAAATAAGTTTTTAGTATTCTTTTGTGTTTCTTCTTCATATAGTAGTGCATGGTTAAAGAAGAGTGTTGTCAATGAGTAGCTTTGAGGTAGTCATGGTACGTAATGGTATGCATAGTGATAGGGGGATTTTACATCATATATAATATGAGGTCCCTTATTATTTTTTACTTTTAAAAAATTTACATATCCTTAGGATCAACAAGTAAGCCCACTTTTCTATTGTGTCAAATGGGGAGAAAGTGTTTTTAGAAGGAGAAAGAGTATGTGCACATCTTTGTGTTGATTTTTAAAAGTGTTGACATAAATGAAAAATAGTTATATTGTTTAGGTGTTATAAATGATGTTATTATGTTATCAAATAGTGTTCATGAGGTGTAAAACATGCTATTAGGTCAATGATAAAGTGTGCCTTAGTGATCATGCATGGACATTTCAATGTTTTCTTGGTTAGGAAAGATGGTGGATGTTTATGATGTGTAGACCATGTTTAATGGGTCATATGGGGTGTAATAAGTGATTTTTGTTCTTTTGGAAGTGAAAATAATCCATTTGAGTAGTCTTGTGAAGGTCTAGGTTATCTTAGTCATCTTGGTAGAGTTTCTTGAGTATGTAGATTAATGACATTAGAATTTTCATGTGTAAAGCTATCAAAAGAAAGTGTTCACATGGCTCTATTCAATTTTATTCCTAGATCATGTGTTTCAAATTTAATTCCTTGAAATTATGTCTATCAAAAGTTATGATAGTAAAAAGTTTCTCTCCCAGGCATATTTCATTATTTCCAGAGCCAAATTTGTATTTTTTAGTGACCGTTGGAGTTCAAATATTTGAATTTAATAAAGGAAAACTAGTGTGTAATGTTTTAATTATAAATTTTGATGATGGATTAAAAATAATAGTGTTAAATAAATTCAAGGGAAATCTAGTAAAATTGATTAAGAGGTTTGACTAGTTGTACAATTACATTTATGGAGCTTCAAAGTTGACTGATGGTTTAAATTTATTCTAAATGTGACCCAAGAAGGGTGTTTGTGTTTGGATGTTTCATAATGATTAATATATTGGATAGTTTTTTTAAATCCTTAGAAAATCATCTTAATGTATTTTGGATATTTGAATAATCCATATTCAGTATGAACCATTTCTTGGAAGTTGACTTTTTGTTCATTCATGGTGTATTCATGTACAAGTTAAATGATTGAAAGGTTTTTCATATGCATAGGTTTATGCTAATGAATTTAATCACTTAAGGGTGTATTATGGGTCATTTTTCATGTACCTATGTTCCTTGAAGTGGCCTTGTGTTTCTATTTTTTCTTAGTGAAGTGTTAAAGGGATGAATAGGTCTTCATGGACCTAAAAGAGATACTTAGGACTAACTAAAAGGTGTTGTTTCTTAAGGGTGATCTATCAATGTTATGGCCAGCCTATGTGGGTGATGTTGATATTTTTAAAAGTAAGTTACAATTCTTAATTTTCAAGGAATGTCTTGTGGCCAACCAATAAGATGGTGATCATGAATACTCTATAAAGAACAAAAACAAATATGAAGGTTTCTAGAGAGGATGACCAAAGAAAAGAGAAGTGTGAGTAAGCTTGGTTGATAAAGTGAAGAGAAAATTAGTGTGATGGATATATGTGTGACCTATTGGTCATGTTTTTTATGTTGTAATAATGTATTTTAGGGTTGTTGATTGAAGATGTTTGAATAAGTGGAGTGATCCAAAATGTTGTTTGGGATGCATTACTTGTGTGTGAAGGATTGAGAAAGTGTGAAGGGTTGAAGAGAGTTTTTATTAATTATTTCTCCAATATAATATAACTCAATCAAAAAATTTAGGTGATGATATTAGAGGTGTTGTGTGAGTACTCAACATCTAGAACAAGTGGGTGTTTGTTCATGCTTATGGGTTGGAGCTCCTTGTGGAGTGGGTGTTTCCAAAGTCTCTTGTTTGTGATCTCTTATAGGACTATAGTCAACTTTTTTTCAGACTTTAGAGTGGGTTTTATCCCCTATGAGTGTTTCCAACATAGTTCATGTGTTATGTGCTTTGATCTTACATTATTTTCTCTGGTCATTGTAATGAATAGTTTATATGCTTCATGAATGCTTATGTTTAATGGTTAAGAGTTTGAATAATTGGGATTGAAATTGATTTTCTTGAATCAATGATTCACCCCTAATGATTTTACCTATAACAAAATATACCACCACTTTCAACCAACACAAACATCTCTTATACACTTCCCTAAGCTTTGCTCCCAATTTACATACTCTTCCAAACAATTCACTACCTTAAACAACCCCTATATAAGACAAAAACTATTTTTGACATTTATCAAAAAATGTCAACCTAGATTGACCCTGTACTTAAATTATATTAGCATGTTAAGGGAATCTATTATCCTTGACTGACCCAGTCTAATACCTAACTTGATTTTATCAATTAACAATAAAAGGTAGATTGGGGTGACACTATCCACTATATTTTTGGAAGGGTTTAGGGTTAGATTCATTTATATATACAATTTTTTTTTCCATTTATATAGAGACAACTAGAAAAATATCATATATTGTGCATTTTCTTATCCACCATTATACTTTAGGAGGATTACTTAGGGTTTCAATACTACACTTGGAGATATGGATCTTGTCTCATGGATAAGTATTTTGGATGCATAAATATGTTATGTAGCATAGATCTGATTTATCCTTATGATCCTTACATACCATGATAACCTCTTTTGAAACATCTTGGCTAAGGGAGAGAATATGGCTCAACCAATTTTTCCTCAAAGGTAAGTATTCCTAACTCATTTTCCTCCTTGTTAAAGTACATATATTGCATTTGTTGGCTTATATGTTTGTCTCTCCCATGAATTAAGATTTTTTATACATTGGATTAGGTATATATATTATATGCATGTTTAATTTTATGTTTATTACCCCCATTTTATGACACAAGATTTGGTGAGCACTAGGTTAAATTTTAAGTTAATTTGTATTTACTTTATGAATATATAAAACATAGGACCTAGCTAGGGTTATTACATGGTGTTTCCTACCTATGAGATTTCTAACCCTCTTTAGTGATATCTTAATGGTAAGGGACCCATTAATTAGGTCTAGAGGATCCATCTTGGTCATTATCTTGATTGTCTAAATGTACAAACAAGAAAAAGGGTAAGTGTGATTTATCTTCTCTGAGGTAGGATTAATTTGTAGATCAAATTCACTTTCCCTTATACACATTTTGGTGAACCTAACATTATTATAACCAATGTAGGTTTTATTTCATGAATTCATTTATTATTATCTTATATATTTTTATTTATTTAGTACTATATCAAACCTATCAATATAGTCTAGCAATTTGTGTGTAGGTTTAACACACAATTGCTAAAAATTGAATTTATTTTATTTTTGCATGTCTTCTATAACTATAGTAATTGGATCAATTATCTCGACATAGTTATCTTTTTCAACAATAAGATTTCAGACTTCATCGACCCAATTGACTCTGTTCACATTTTTCTTTTTCAACATACATGTTTGAAGACTTCGTCAACCTAATCGACTCTGTTCATAGGTCATTTTAAGCATACAAGTTTGTAGACTCATTTGACATAATTGATTCTATTCATAGGCCATTTTATACATATAGGTTTTGTATACTTTGTTGACCCAATCGATTCTATTGGTAGAATATAAAAATCAGCATTTAAGTGACATAACATAAAATTTTCAAACTAAGCATTTTCAAAATTATCAAGGTTCATTCTCACCTTCTCTATTATTTTATTTTTTTCATTTACGGTCTTATTTTTCATAGTTTTCAATATACAAAACTAAAACCCTACAATGAATTAGGTTTAATACATCAACATAGTTCTATAGCCTAATTTCTCTCTAGAATAATCAATCAACCTATTCGATTGTGTTCTTATGGATATTGCTTCCATAAATAGTAGAAACCCTATCAAATATGTTATATAATGTTTGCATATAGTGTCACCTAAATAAACTTTATACTCTTCACAAATAAAGTAATTAATCTATCTTTCTAGTAATTAATTCACTCTTGATTTCTATTTCCTACTTAGAGTAAATAACATAGACTAAATAGGTGGTTTAAATTTACCAATTTAGTCACACTATTTTTCTCTTTTTCCCACACTTCCAAGTCACTTATCACTAAAAATAATTTAAAAATTTTCTTCCCAAGGTCTACCTACATGGATTTCATCACCAAGGGGGAAGATTACTTTGTTTTATAGCTAAGTATAAACACATGGTTGATGGTATATATTGGTAAAGCACCCAACACCCTTATCACTACAATATTGTGAAGTGAGGGGGTAGGCCCCAATACCAAGCTAGTACCATTAACAATAAAAATTAGTTTCATCCTAAACTACCTGAAACTATTCATAGATTACCTTTCTAATTCTTTCTTAAAACCAATGCCCTATCACATTAATTTCAAAATTTATTATAACTCAAAAAAAATTAGGAATGACCACTTAGCTTAGCATATACATTCAAGTTTTATTTCTTACTCATTGATCATTATATTTTGTATTACAATACTTGTACTAACTAGTGTTAGTGCAAGGTTTGTGTTATGTGCTACAATTAGATCAAACATATTAATATAATTTATTGTATGCTCAATTATATTTTCTTAGCTATTATCTTGGAAAATGTTTCCCTATTTTCAAAACATTTTCATCCATGTTAACACAATATCTTATAGACCATTTATTTTTATTACCTCTAATACTTAGTCTCCTTGTATGATTGTGTATCTTTTTAGCCTATTAAAATTCTCCATCTACAATACATAGTCAACCTATATGATTATGTCCTTTATCCCCTCTCATATTTCCTATCTTATAAAACACTATTGATTGGTTCTACTTTGTATCTTATCAATTTATCCTTATTTCCATCAAGTTTTTAACCTCTTTCCTTCATTATGAATTTCATGTTTGATAAAATATAGAATTCAATCAAACAAACATAATGAGTTTTACCAACCCTAATAGGTTCCTTAAGACATAACTTGAGCCTCCCACCATTGATGAAATAAATGACCATGTTTCCACTCACACTACCAATTATGGGACTCCTCCCCATTCATCCTCAATTAGTAACCCTTTATTCTCACTAGAAGATGAGTGTCATTTATAGTACATAATTGAAATGCTATTTTTCATTAATTAATTTCCTCAACATAGAGGAAAATACACTTCAACCATTTATAATCCCATAATCAATCCTCATATAGAAGGAGATCATTCACCTCCCCTATCTTTTCTCATGGATTTGGGGGAACCACTTTATTTACATCTCAAAATTTTCCTTTGATTATTTCTCCTTCACACACCTTAACCTCATATTGTATGACTTCTTCAACCTCCATGCCAAGTATTTCTACCAACATGATAGGTTTAACTTCTAGTGGGCCTCTTTAAAATACCCATCCTCTTAACCATTCTACTAGTGCATCTTTTTCTACCAATGCTTTCCATATCACTATTGTTTATTTTCCTCCCAATATTACTCATGATATGAGTATGGTGCATGCTACTACACATAGTGAAACTCAAGCTATTGATACTAATTCTAATGCATCACATGTTATGCCCACTAGTCAAAATGCTGCCTAAACTAACCAAATCCTATTAAAAACACTTAATCAAATGCATACCTTATAAACCAATAATGAAAATAAGATGATGTAGATGTAAACTCATCTCTTTCATCTTCAAAACCAACTGTAATGTGTTTAATGAGGATTGTAAAATACAAATGCCCCCTGCCCCCATGGATTCTCATGGAAACCTTATCCCACAACCACCACTCATCAATAAAACCATTAAAAATCTACAAAATGAACCTCTTTTACCTCAAATTTATAACATGGGCATATGATGTATCACACCCACCATCACCTATAATGGATCTACCAATCCCACTTTGCATTTAAAAAGATTTGGTAATCTTTATAAATATTGGGTTAAACTTAATACCTTTATCGCTACCAAACTATTATCTAAAACACTCTCAACAAATGCTTTAGATTTGTGTAATTAATAAAATCCCATTCTATCACTAACTTCTAAGACATGGTCAACTCACTAATCCAAGAATTTCAAACTAGTTCTCTTCTTGAGAACAACTTAGCCCACTCTATAAATTTCAAACAAA
Organism: Torreya grandis; assembly: GCA_037957365.1. NCBI lineage: Eukaryota > Viridiplantae > Streptophyta > Pinopsida > Cupressales > Taxaceae > Torreya > Torreya grandis. Next base: position 3,225,452 of record JARHVA010001298.1, on the reverse strand, counting down.
TTAAAACTAAAATGACATAAGACTTTATCAAATAATGGAAAAACTTGTCTAATGAATGTGAGTATAATATTGTGGATGAAAAATTCTTCCACCTATTCACTAATACTCTATAACCAAAATTAAAATATCAAGTTAAGACACTCTCCAAGAACCTTGGAAGAAGCTCTTGACTAGGCTAAATGACAAGACTTATTCATGCATCAATTTAAACCATATCAACCTATAATGGGCATTAATATTCTCATCAAAAACAAAAACTATCATGCAACCAATGATAGTATTATCAACACCTATGACACTATTGATACCATACAAACAATTTCTACAAACAACACTATGGAGTATACTCCCCTACAGAAAACATCACTATGCTTATATTTTCTCAACCCAACCACACTAATGTGCATAAACCATTATACCTAGTAGAAATTAAAAATTTTCTTCCAAGATATCTACCATGAGATTATCACCCCACTCATACTGTGAAATCATGGTATGATCCAAACAAATTTTGTTGGTTTCATACAAGTTGGGGCCATTTACATGAGGCTTATAGATAATTAAGCAATCTTGCTATGGATTTTCTTCTTGGTCTAAACTTTGATCATGAAAACCTTAGTCAGAAACATCAAAAAACATATGACATATCTTTTAAATCCCATGAAACATAAAATAAAAACCAATATTTAAACCAGTGTAATGATCATATTTCTATCTACAAAGATCCTCTTCTTAACCACCAAAATAACATTGAAAACCTACTCCTTCTACAAATAAAATTGAAAGTATTATATAACTCACTACCAATTTATAAAATGTGGTTAATATGACTAACATGAGAAGAGTAGTTTCTTTTATTGAATCAAATCCAACACCTACCCATCACACCTCATAATTATTTTATGTCATTAAAGACACTTCCCTATCCCATCTAATGAAATTATTGAAGGATAAAATTATAACCATTCAAGCATCACCTCAAAAATTATAATTTTATCATACCTCTCATACCATTTATACTCTTCTCCCAACATCCACACAACAAGACAACATACCCCCAAATTCCAATAGTATTTCTTTTACCCAATTACAGGAATTACTTTAACCAAGCATCACATCAGCTCAAGTAATTCAACCCATTTTTAATCAGCCTAAAAAAAGTAAAACCTATCAACACAAGTTTAATTTTACCTCCAATCCTCCCTCCCAATATCTCTTGAAACACTATGCACATATATCTAACAATCCTCTCATAGGTTATGAAGAGTGGGATCCTTTTACAAAACTTCCCCACTTTTCATATCAAATCCCCATTTTTTGATGTTATGGATAGTATTTATGGTCATATTTATTAGTATTTTTGAACATGAGATGGTGTTATTTTACATTATTTTATTTTATGATTTGGATTATATTCTTGATCCATATTTATATCTCTTATACACTTGACAATGTGTCAAACTTGATTTCAATTATCTATTTTATATGGAGCATTATATTATGATTTATGTTTTTTATATGGTTTCATTTAATTTCACCTTTTTCAATGGATTTTTATCATTCTTTTCATGAATACACATTTATGATTATGATTTCAATTATTTCATGGATTCTTTATTTTTCTTTTACAATGATGTTTTTCTATCTTATCTCACTCAAAAATGAGATAATTATTATCGTACTTGGTTATACAACCTTTATTCCCTTAGTATTATATCTTTACCATATGATCAGTTATCAAACAACCCTTCTCATTGTACTACTAACATATAATAATCTAATCTAGATCTCCTTTCTTCCTTTATTTTCCTTTTACATACTAAGAATACATATGGTCAAAAAATTGAGATTGCATATTGGTTCATAGGTAATCCTAAGTGTTTAGTCAATCATATATTTTTTTACTTAGTCTCCTTTAAACCAAAGTCAATCTCATTCATGTGTATCACTTTTATCACTCATGTCAGTTATTCCAAATTTGTATGGAGGATGAATCATAAAATCCATAAAAGAGTTAAAATCCAAATCATTTAAAAAAATGCAATGATTGAGAAAGGCAACATACAAATTTAAATTTCTAATCACACAAAAATACATGATTCATAACACATATCCTATTTATAATAAAAGATCAAAATCAATAACTAGCCTAATGAGAGAGCTAAGGTTCATTGGGTTGTAATAAGATAGTATATTAGGATAAGAGAATTCAAAAACATCTATAATTTCTACCTACTTTATCATGCAAGAACCCAATCTTCACAATATACTGTTGACTCTATAAGAGGTACTGAAGAATGAGGAACATGTTATGGGAAGGTAGGTCCATTTTAATTTTCATATTCATATAACCTTCATGATTTTATCCTAGTATCTCACTTATTTTCCTTATGCAACTTTGTGCTTATTGTGAGTCGGTATCCTTTGTATTTTTATGGTCACTAGACTCTTAGTGTCTCTTCTTTGTATCAAGTATGCCTCATGTTTACTAAGGTATTATCATAAAAACCTATGTCATGATTTTTAAATTCATATTTCATTACAAAAACCCTTATATTTCTGATTGAAAATATTATTTTGTTAACTAATCATTCCCTCTAGGGTATCCCCTTGTGAGTTGCAGTGTAAGACCATGGATATGATTAGACTCTCCTCTGTAATTACCATAATAAAACATTTCCTTATTTTTAACTTTATTACCATTTACCTCATTAGTGTTTCCATTGTGATTTGTAGTGTAATACCATGGATAGGACTAGGCCCTCACAAATTATCACATTAAAAACATTTTTAAAACATATTCCTACATGTATTTCTACTTCATTGGTGTTCCTTTTGTGAGTTGAAGTGTAATACCATGGATAGGTTCAAGACCTCCTCACAAAATATTCTAATACCCATTTCATATTATAACAAATACACAATAAAATTGCATGCTTCCGATTTGAGATAATTTGTGTTAGATTATGATTTACACGTTATTGACATACTTACCATCTTGATTTATTACAATTAATTTGATTTACACTTACATTTTGTTTTTAATTTCATACTTCCCAACTTGATTTAGTATGATTGATTAAAAAAAAATTATGTTTGTTTTTATACCCTTGGTTTTTATGTGTATTCAATTTTATTACAAATTTTTAGACTTCCCGACGTGATATAGTATGAATTTTATTTTGTTTTAACTTGCTGAAAATTTGTTACATGATTTGAAAAAAAAATTTACCCTTTTTATCATTTTGGTTTATTATACCTATTCATATTTTATTTTTATACATTTCTATTATCACTCTGGAGTTCAACCTTTTTTAAGATGTGTAAAACACACCTTCACTCCAGCTGATACAATTGGAACTTCTCGTAGTGTGGGTGACTTTGTGTTGAGAAGAACCTCCAAAGTGGGCTGGTTCACTTAGGATTTATTAATTAAATATAATTTACTATGATTTTTTTTTGTGATTTTGGGGTGAAAATGGGAAGAGGAAACTTTAAAAAAATTTAATTAAAAGAGGGTGATACACTTGAATTGTCAAAATCCTATAAAGTTATTGAAATCAATGTGCACATATAATCAATGAAATTTATATTTTTGTCCTTAAGCAAAAATGTTTTAGATGAAGGGTTGAAAACCTCTTCAAATGACCTACAAAAGGGTGAGATAGAAAGAGATAGGTGAGGAATGAACCTAAAAAAAGGAGACAAATCTAACTTATACGTTGATACATAATCAAATACACATTATTATTTTGTCAAAACTCAGATACAGAATAAAAAAATCCTTTATTGATAATTGGTCCAACTTATAATTTATTTCTTAAAACTTCTAGACTCTCCTAATAATGGATTGATTAAGCCAATATATAAGTTTAAAACCCTAAAATAGCCCTAAGTAGAGTTCAAAATGGTGAGGGTTATTATTGGTTGAATCAAATCAAGACTCACACCTTTTACAATGTTTAAAATATTTAATAAAACCTTTTCCTTTCACAAAAATTGCATGCTTTTCCCAATCTTGGCATATGAATTTAGTGGTGGGGCCAAGTTTGAGTCAAAAATCTCATCATGAATGATGCTAAACCAATATCAAAATATAAACTCCACTTGAAGATGAGTTATAAGTATTTTAAAGGCATTTGATTAACAAGATAAACAAGAGTACATGCATGACTTGTCAACTAGTCAACCAAAGTGCAAGACTAGCCAACTCCAAATCACTCCATCTTGCATGAGAAGGGGATTTGAAATTTGAATCATGCATTAAATTTCATTTTAAGATTAGATAAGAAGTTTTGAAACTCCATGTTCTTATCAAGATCTTTTGTATTGAAAGCATGTAATTACTTTGACTATGAGATCAGCCATCCAAAATCACCACAAATCTCCTCCAGCCCCTCATGCATTCAAATATCCATTTTGGAACTAAGAGATTTGTGCTTGAAGTAAGTTTCATGTATTTTTTTTTCATGTTTGTGCTCCACATAGTTTCATCTAATCAATATTGGTTCAATTTTAATGTTTTGCATGTAGGCTGTAGACCACGTCATCAAAGTTGAAAGTAGAAGCCCTCATTGTCTTTACTTATTGGCTATCAAAATCCACTAGGACCATTTAAAATCTTGACCAAATGAAAATAATTAATTATAAGGGATAAAACTTGATGTTTTTAGGCCCATCATTATATATTTGAATCCTAATGGCTATTTCTTGAGGCTGAAATTGATGTCTATGCAACTATCATCAATTCCTTCAAGTCATTTCCTTTGAATTTTTTCTTTGGCCATTTTCCCATGAGATTGACCCATCATAAATCTATTTCTCCCTTTTACTTCAGAATTTTTATTTGGTATTTTCTCCCATGGACTATTCCTTTGGACTTTTCTCCCATAAAAATTAATGTGGACTTTTTGGCCTTGAACAATTTTGGTGGACAAAATGTTTGAAAGAAATCATGTCTTCGAGAGCTCTATTTTGGGTCACTTTCCCAAAAATAACCCTTCAAGTTTCTTGAAATTCCATTCATCCTTTTTAAAATGGACCATTCTACTGAGAATAAGCCTTTAGATTTTTTAAATGCCCCTTCGAGAACCTTGAAGATGGACCTTCTTGAAAGGAAAGAACCCTTCATATTTCTTGAAAATGACCCTCAGCCTTTCTGGAAATGACCCATTTTTTCGAGAAGTTCCCTTAAAAGTTTTTGTAATGGAGCCTTCAAAATTTTGAAAAAGTCCTTCAAATTTTTTGAAAAGGCCCTTTGAGATTTTGTTTTCCTTGGACTTTTTGTAAATTCCTTTTGGAAGGGAAAGTGGATTGTTCAGTGAATTTCTTCAGATTTTTTTCTTGAAGACAATGTTTTTAGACTTTTTCCAAGTGCCTTTCCAAAGGGAAAGTACCCTTTGGATTTTTTGAAAAGGACCTTCAAAATTTTTTTTGGTCCACTTCATCTTCTGAAAATGCTTTTTCTAAATGGAAGGGACCCTTTGGATTCTTGAAAATGCCCTTCTTCTTTATTGAAAAGAACCTTCCCAAAAGGAAAGTACCCTTCAGAGTTTTGAAAAGAACCTTCTAGATTTGGAATGGTATTTCAAAAAAATGCCTTATATCCTTTGGGAAGGACACTTTTCTTGAAAATTTCCATTCAAAACCTTTGAATTGGGTCACTTTGCTTATAATATATCCTTTGGGATTTTCACCAACAAAAGTACGTTCGGGGAGATTAAAAAGTACTTTTCAAAAATTTGTTTCACAAACACTTAGTCAAATAAAGTAACTTGCCTTAAAAATCCTAAGTAAAAATTATCCTTGTCCATCAATTTTTATACTTCTTCTTACTTACTTCAGGATTCTTTGGTGAAGTAACTGATATGACAAAACCTGAAGTATATCTTTTGTGGATTCCCAAAGTCTTCTATTTGTCCCTTTTGAACTACTATGAGCAACATAAATACCTTAATATAAAGAATAAGAGAAGTGAAATAAAAAGACCTTAAATCACCTAAACAGAGGACTTGTTAAACATGGGTTCTTTAAGGAATCCTCAAGAATAATTAACTCACAAAGCAAATTGGCATGATTTAATGACTTTTGAAAACACTTTTACCACCATTTTTGGCATTTTTTGACCCAAATTTACACTTTTAGACTATAATTAACCAGTGACAAGGGGAAATTGACCATTCTAGGGAATGTTTCAAATAATAGGGGTAGTAATTTTCCTTGATAGGCCAAATTACTAACAATTTTGGTGACTTTCAGGGGTTGACTAGCCTGCTGGTCAAAACAACTTAGAATTTTGGTAAGGATAGACCAAGATAAACACTAAAAATAGGAAAGATTTTAGACCAACACAAAATAGGAGAAAATAACACAACAACAACATGTGCACATGTGCACTTATAGGAAAAAACAAAAATAATATGGAAAGGAAAAATATATTAAAAACATGTATAGATATGGACTTAGAGGAATGAAACATAAGGAGTCTATTATGTACAAACTTACCTCCACCTTGCTGGCCCTCCTAGATCAAATGGAAATATATTTGATGCATAATGGAACTTTTAAATTTATTTGCTTCCTTTTGATATCTCTCTTCTACAAATGGGATCACTTATATGTTCATATGTTCTGGATAATGCATGTAGGCCTCCAACTTCCATTCTTAGGTGTATATATTGAAGATATGGATCTAAGATAAAATAATACTCATCCCATATTATTATTTGTTGCATCAAAAGTGATATCTCTACCTCATTCATAGGTTGATTATGATTTGACACATTTTCATTCAATTATTGTATTGACAATTCAACTAGTATACCTGGATTGATGTCTTTGGTTGACTCCATTTGAAGTGGTAATTTTTCAAAGTATTTAGATCCTTGATAAGCATCCAAACATGGATGAAATATGAATTTAATTTCTTCTTGATGAGTATCATTTTAAAAATGTTGATCATATATTTATACCTTTTAGATGGAGTCATATGAAGGTTCTTGATCTACTGCACTTGCTCCATATTCATCTTCTGTAGAGAATAAAATCTCATCCATCCACTCAAGAGCTAACCCATCTTGATTTGGGATCTCTAAAATAAAATTACCCTCTTAAAGCTATAAAACATTGGTGGAATCCTTAGATGAATGTTTCTCTATCTCATCATCAAAATCTACCATCTTAAGCTCTTTAATTTAATTCAAGAAATCATGGTATAACTGTTGCCAATGATCATCTTCTTCAGGAATATTTTCCATCTCACTAATATATCTATGTGTGTTCTTCATGGCTACTTTCTAAAGAAATATATTTTTTACTCTATCTATCTCAGCTATTGTAATCTCTTGAAAAACCTCTTTCAACTCCTCTTCTTTGGCATCATGAAATACTGAATCATGTTTGTCATTGCCAAGTGGTGTCCCAACTATGATTTATTCTTATTGATTACTCAATTCACCTTTATTTTATATATTTTTATTTTCATCCTCTTCGATCACCTTTACCTCATCCCTCTACTACCCTTTTTCGTGAATGGGTTTTCATGAAGGAAAGGATTTATGCTTCTGAGGAGGAAGAGATGAAGGTTGAATGATCACTTATCTAAATTTAGAATCTTGAGTAATTATTGATTGTTCCTCTTTCTTTATTAAATCCATGATTTGGTTCTAATATGGGAAAGATAAAGGCTCCTTTTCACCTTTTGATTCTGCTTCTCATCCTATTTCATTGTCTTTAGTTATAACTCTCTGATATGCTTATCAATATTTTCATAGAATATCTTCTCTTTAAAGTGGTTAGTGATCTCAACAAAAAAATTTCTCATAAAAATTTCTTTTTTTCTTTGATAGTTCTTTGGGATAGAAATCCAAGAAGGGAAGGTTTGAGAAAAACATTATAAACTTGGCAAACTCAAAGGGGCTCTCAGAATGGTCTTTTGAGGAGGAATGGATTGCATATAATAAGGTTGTGATTCAACTTAATTTAGTTTATCCTTAATGATTTTAATGTAACCACCTACATCCATCATCTTACTAGTGAAACTGTTCTAATTGGCTCTCTCAATAAGTGTCCATTACTCTTATTTTTTTGTAATGACTCTCTTAGATGATGAATTTGGTGAGTATGGGTATCTTGGCCATAATATATATAAGAATACAACTCTATTTCATGCTTTTTAAGGCTCACTAAATTTTTATTAAGTGTCGGTATGCATTGGGTAGCTATAAAATGGCCATGATTAGATTGGTAAGAGGCAATATTATGATGGATTGGTTATTCATAGGGAGGATCAAGTAGTACTCCTACATATATGCCTGATATAGATCCTCAAACTCATGATGGGAATCATAGTGTGGCTGGTCATATTGATTGTAGTAAGGATTATATGGATCCATATTGAAACAAGCCATTAGAGACAATTAGTAAACCAAATGTTAAAAGTAATCGATATTTAAGTGATACCTAATCTTATAAACTAGTTAAGTGCCTACAATTTGTACTAATATTTAGAATGAGGTCCCACCAGGTATGCCAAAAACTATTATCACTCTGGATTACATCTTATTTGAAGATGTGTAAAACACACCCTCATTCGAGTTGATACAATTGGAACTTCTCAGAGTGTGGGTGACTATGTGTTGAGAAGAACCTCTAGAGAGGGTTGGTTCCCTTAGGATTTATTAATTAAATATAATTTACTATGATTTTGGGGTGAAAATGGGAAGAGGAAGCTTACAATAAATTCTAATTAAAAGGGGGTGATACACTTGAATTGTATAAATCCTATGAAGTTACTAAAATAAATACACACATATAATCAATGAAATTTATATTTCTGTCTTTAAGAAAAAATGTTTCAGATGAAGGGTTTAAAACCTTTCCAAATGACCTACAAAAGGGTGAGATAGAGAGATATAGGTGAGGAAGGGACCTCTAAAAAGAGATAAATCTCACTTATACACTGATGCACATTTAAATACACACTATTCTTCTATCAAAACTTAAGTATAGAAAAAAAACTCATTTATTGATAGATGGTATAGCTTACAATTTCTTTCTTAAAACTTCTAGAATCTCTTAATAATGTCTTAATTAAGCCAATATATAAGTTTCAAACCCTAAAACAACCCTAAGTAGAGTTCAAAATGGGGAGGGTTAGTCTTGGTTGACTCAAATCAAGACTCACCCCTTTTACAATGTTTAAAATATTTAATAAAACATTATCTTTTCACAAAACTTGCATGCTTTTCCCAATCTTGGCATAGGAATTTAGTGGTGGGGCCAAGTTTGAGTTAAAAATTTCATCATGTATGATGTTATATCAATATCCAAACATAAACTCCACTTGAAGCTAAGTTGGAAGTGTTTGAAAAGGCTTTCATTAATAAGATAAACAAGAGTGCATGCATGACTTGTTAACTAGTCAACCAAAGTGCAAGACTAGCCAACTCTAAATCACTCCATATTGCATGTGAAGGGGATTTGAAAATTGAAGCATGCATAAAATTCAATGTTAAGATTAGATATGCAACATTGAAACTACATGTTCTTCTTGAGATATTTTGCATTGAAAGTGTGCAATTACTCTAATCATGAGATCAGTTGTCCAAAATCACCGACAATCTCCTTAACCCATTCACACATTCAAGTCTCCCTTTTAGAACTAAGAGAGACATGTTTGAGGGCAGTTGCATGTCTTTATTTTTTGCATGTTTGTGCTCCACCTAGGTGCATGTAATTGAGATTGGTTCACTTTGCATGTTATGCATTTAGGCTATCGATCACATCATCGAAGTCAAAAGTAGAAATCCTCATTATCTTTGCTTATTGGTTATCAAATCCACTAGGACCCTTTGAAAACTTGACCAAATGCAAATAGCTAATTATAGGGGCTCAAAATTGACATTTGTGGGCCTGTCATTGGATATTTAAATCCCAACATCTATTTTTTGAGGTTAAAGTTGACATCTACGTATTGTCATCAATTCCTTCAGGTCATTTATTTTATATTTTTTCTTTGGCCATTTTCCCATGGGATTAACCCTTCAAAAATCTATTTCTCCCTTTTGGTTTGACATTTTTCTTTAGGATTTTCTCCCATGGATAATTCCTTCAAACTTTTCTCCTGAAAAAAATCATTTACACCTTTTGGCCTTAAATAATTTCCATGGATAAAATGTTTGAAGGAAATCATGTCTTTGGGAGCTCTATTTTGGGCCACTTTCCCAAAAATAATCCTTTGTGTTTCTTGAAATGCCCTTTTGAATTTTTAAAATGGACCATTTTGTTGAGAGTAACCCTTTAGATTGTTGAAATGCCCCTTTGATAACCTTGAAGATGGACCTTCTTGAAAGGAAATAACCCTTCAACTTTCTTGAAAATGACCCTCAATCTTTTTGGAAATGACCCATTTTTTGAGAAGTGCCCTTTGGGGTCTTTGTAATAGATCCTTCAGAATTGTGAAAAAGTCTTTTGAATTTTTTGAAAAGGCCCTTTGAGTTTTTTTTCTTCCTTATAATTTTTGTAAAGTCCTTTTAGAAGGGAAAGTGGATTGTTTGGAGAATTTCTTCAGACTTTTTTCTTGAAAACAATTTTTTTAGACTTTTTCCAAGTGTCCTTTCTAATGGGAAAGTACCCTTTAGATTTTTTAAAAAGGACCTTCAAATTTTTTTTTGGTCCACTTCATATTTTGAAAATGTATTTTCTAAATGAAAGGGAACCTTAGAGTTCTTGAAAATTCCCTTTGGATTTCTTGAAAAGGACCTTCTTGAAATGAAAGTACCCTTTAGAGTTTTGAAAAGAACCTTCTAGCTTGGGAATGGTATTTTGGAAAAATGCCTTAGATCCTTTAAGAAGGACACTTTTCATGAAAAGTGCCCTTCATAACCTTTAAATTGGGTCACTTTACTTGCAAAATATCCTTTGGGATTTTCACTGAGAAAAGTACCTTCAGGGAAATTGAAAAGTTCCTTTCAAAAATTTGTTCTAGATAAAATGTCTAAAATAATTCATAACACTTTGAACAAAAACTTATTCAAATGAAGTAACTTGCCCTAAAAATCCTATCCCAAAAATATCCTTGTCCATTAGATTTTCTACTCCTTACTTATCTTTAGTATTCTTTGGTGAAGTAATTGATATGATAAAACTCAAAGTATATCTTTTATGAAATCTTGAAGTCTTCTGCTTGTCCCTTTTGAACTACTCTGAGAAACATAAATACCTTCTTGCAAAGAACAAGTGAAATGAAAAGACCCCAAATCACATAAATAAAGGACCTATTAAACATGGGTTCTTTAAGAAATATTTAGGGATAAATAATGAACTCATAAAGCAAATTGACATTATTTAATGACTTTTGATGCTTTTACCCCCATTTTTTGGCATTTTTTGACCTAAATTTATAGTTTTAGACTATAATTAACCAATTCAAATAGGAAATTTATCATTCTATGGAATGTTTTGAATAATATGGTTAGTAATTTGGCCTTGATAGTCAAAATTACTAATAATTTCCCATCATGATATAGTGTGTATTACATATATTTTGATTAATTATACTTTTCCAAATCATTTTTGCCTTTTATTTTTAACCACGCATTTGCATCACATAATGATAGAAAATATAACATACATCATATATTTCCCATAAAATATACAACAAAAGAAAAGCAAAATCTAGTGATAGAAAGGAAATATATCCATCTACATACAAATATAAGTACAAATCATAGATCATTTAAATATCAGCATGTGTGTGTGTGTGTGTATGTATATGTACACACACACACACACACACACACACACACACACACACATGTATGTATATGTGTGTGTGTGTGTGTGTGTGTGTGTATATATATATATATATATATACATATACATACATATATATACACATACATACATACATATATATACACACACACACACACACACATATATATATATATATACATAAATACATACATATATATATATATATATATATATATATATATATATATCATGAGTTTGATATAATAAAAGTAAAAAATACAATAACTAAAGCTCTAAGGCTATGTTCCATCCTATCTATCCTGTGGCCTAGCCATACTGCCTATCGATGATTGTGACTAACCCTAATGAATGGTGCACTATAAATAGGTAGTCCAAGATATCAAGCCATAAAATCGACCCTATAGGTTGTCCACATAAACCTATACATGTCCTATTTGTATGGTAGTAACCATGTATTTGGTTTTCTACTATGCTAAAGCCTACTAGGTTTAAGCCTCTTTGGCTCCTACCCATATAAGAGGCTATTAACTATCACCTTGTGCATGTAGCTATCATGAAACCTCTCCCACTAGTCTAAACTACCTAAAAAAATCTAGGGAAGATGGTACATGGGATCAACAAGAGTGGTAGGGTCATAAAGTGATAGCACCGCATCTAAAATATCATGGTGAGCAGCAATAACTAAGGCTCCCCATTTGATATCCTTAGTAGTAGAAATATATGCAGACTAGAAACCAAATATACATTAGATCTCATGTATATATCTCAAATCATCTATCATAAATAATGTTACATTTAGTATTTTATATCAAAATATTAAATTAAATCAAAATATTTCTCACTAGTTCTGGTATCACTAATCATGATCTCCCCATTTTCTCACCTGTTGAGCACCTCCTCCATCAGCTACCTCCACACCAATGTAAAACTTAGAGTCATAAATCAATCTCATCATGACCCTCCCATTATTAATGGCCTCTCTATATAGGAAATATGTCCTATATCCACTATAATATCCTCCTTTATGATAATCAATGGTTGTATAGCCTCTTGTTGATGGTGTCTTCATTTTTTATGAGCTTACAGTGATCATTGTCTCTTATGCTATGGTTAGTATTTTTCTCCCAAACCTCCTACATCCACATCCATGACATCATCTCCTCTAGGTCACATCACCTCCTACTATTATTCTTGACCAACCCATAATCTATCTCATTAAGGCTTAATCATAAGTATCTTAATAGGTACCCCTTTGCCTCCTCTCCCACTTAGTTATCTATCATGTCATGCCTAATAAGCATGAAATACTAGATGGGATGCTAGATGTGGTAACCCCAAATGTCTAGGTATATGAGCCATTAGATGAGGTTCTACCCATAAAGTGTAGTCGCTTGTGATCTGCACACAAGCTAAACTAATAGTAATAGTCGCCCAACTTAGCCATATAGTATCAATATAAGTCTACTATACAATATTCCCTCATGTAATATTATACAAATATGAAACATGGGGCATACCCTATGCTACATGCTACTATCTCCACCTAATAACCTAAGGTAACCTATCATCTACTGCATGGGAAAACCCATTTGGTTCATACATAAGGAATATATTATAGATCCATGGGCTTAGCATAATGATAGGGCCCATCATCTTCTACCCTTGGGTTAGCATCCCATACATATCATGCTTGAGTTAGACCTAAATTATAGAACCAAGATCATATAAGGCATCTCAATCCAAGATATACTAACACAAGGTTATCATTTATAGTGTTACTTTTCCATCTGAATTGTGACACAATACTAATGATATCATAATCCCTATCATGACCTTTTGGGTATTTGAAATGGGTTTGATATAAACATCAAATTAACTAACATGTAGACTAGCATAGATCCTATATGAGCATGTCTCCCACTAAGCTAAGGATTTTATCTCATCTTATGACTCTAATTTATCACATATCACTAGCATCCCATCAATAGGAAATCCAAAAAAGGCATAGACATCCTCCAAGGTGATCACCGCCTCTATAGTATACCCCTATACCTCCCATCATAAAGTGTTGGTGAATCCTTCCCATGTTCTTAGGAACATGATAATGAGATCAACACTTAGTGGGATCCATCTCATCCCCATAATGTTTCTAAAACCCAAGTTGACCACCTAAGCTCTATCTATGTTTAACAAATGCTATGATAAATATGATAACTATGACACATCCACCAAGCACCAAAATATCCATTTCCTCTAAAAAATATCAAATAACAAAGAATATATTAGATATTGATGTCATAAAAATAAATACATTCTTAAATATTTTAAAAAATTCAAATTAACTACTTAATCAACTTTCTTGACTTATTTTTTTATATTTTTCCATTTTCCTAGATAATTAGTATATTTATTACTAAATCAGCCCTATCATGGTCTTTCCATACTACATTAGCCCACCACTACATAGTCGACCCATTCTTATAGATGTTATTGGCCTATTTAATACTAAATCAACCCTTTCCTAGTTCTAAAAGAGTATATCAGCCACATACTATGAATTACATGGGCCAGAAGGTACTATGTTATCCACTTCCCTATTTCTAATTAAATCATCCCACTACTACACAGTCAGCCACCTCTAATGATATTATAGCCCACTTCTATGTAGTCAACCCCCTAGATTTTTCTTGCCTTAACAACTGAGTCAATAAGGCCAACTCTATTTTAATTTGTAGTGCCATTGTTACCATTTACCATAAATGCCTTAGGCATTTATTATTTTTATATTTTCCTACCTAATACCTTATTCTACCCTGAGTCTACCTAAAATTTTCTTAGGGTTAGTTTTTATGTCTATCTACATTATGTCTAACATCTAGTTTTATATATTTAGCTTAATTTTAGTTAAAATTTAACAAAAAAAATGAAATTAATATTTTGTTTACCTATGCTACACCTGTTGTAGCTTCTATGCATCTTCCATGTCAAGTTTTCATCTCCTCACCATGGTCTCTCTCTAAGTTCAAAATGGGTCTCTTGGAGCAATATTTTCTCATAAAACTAAAATAAAAAATGAATTAATGTTCACCCTATTTATATTTATTATTCAAAATTATTTACATGTCAATTATTTATAATCATATTCTATTTTTGACCATAACTTTGTTTCTACTAGTTCTTTTTTGGAACCATATGATATTCTAGAATCCTAAACCCGTAAAGAATATTTTTCACATATTACATGTATATTATGTAAAAAAAATATTTTTCACTAATTATTACCAGTTCACATAATGTTCCCTACATTGGATACCTTCACATTTATTTCACTTCCCTCCTCTTCTACAATAATAAGGTAAGCAAATGTATGTATTTTTTAATTATGCCCTTTCATTTATCTTATTTGCTTCTCATTACAATTTATTTATCTTTAGAATTATGTGTTTCTATGGTCTTTTTCTAAAGCACCATCCCATATTACACTTGTATGCCATATGATGTGTTTTAAGTGGGGCATATGCATACACATAACATTTTCAAACTTTATCAATTATTGATTTTTTTCTCTTGCAAAAACTCATCAATTATTAATCTCTTTGATTTCACACCTTAAAGGGTGTACTGGGAAAGGGGAGGGTAGACTATTGGTCCTTCACAATATTTTTATCCCCTATACAACCACTTGAAACCAACATAAACATCTCTTATACACTTACCAAATATTTACCCCCTCTCTTACACACTCCATGAAATTCAAAATATTAAACAACCCCTATATAATCCAAAAAATATTTTTGAAATTTAAAAAATAATGTTAGCCTTGTTCAACCCTATACTTAAAAAATATTAGTACATTATGGAACTTAATTTGAGCCCTAACTTGATTTTATCAATTAACAATACATGGTCGATTGGTTTGACACTATCTACTAAACATTCAAAAGGGTATAGGGTTAGATTCAATTCTATATACACATCCTTTTTACCATTTATATAGAGATAAGAAGAATAATATCATATATTATGATCTACTTATCCACCATCCTACTTGAGGATCATCACTCATGGTTTATGTACTACACTTGGAGACATAGATCTTGTCTTGTAGACAAGTCATTTGGATTCATAGAGAAGTTATGTAGCTTAGAGCTCACTTATCTTTGTTATCCTTATAAATCATAACCTATTGTGAAACACCTTGTCCAAGGGAGATATTGAGGCTTGGGGGTTTATCATCAAAGGTAAGCATTCCTTGCTCTTGTTTATCCATGTTAAATTATATAGATTTCCATTTTTTAGCTTATATGTTTATCTCTCCCATGCATTAGGATTTATTATACATTGGATTAAGTATAGATATTTTATGAATGTTTAATTTTATGTTTATTACCCGTATTTTATGCCAAAATCTTTGAGGAGCACTAGGTTATATTTTAATTTACTTTGTATTTACTTTGTGAATATAGAAAACATAGGACCTAGCTAGGGTTATCACATGGTGTTGTTTGGCTAGAGTATTTGGAATCTAATCTAATGATATCATTATGGTAAGGGAACCCTTGGTTAGGTCTAGTGGATCTATCTTAGTCATGACCCTAATTGTATAAATGTACCAACAAGTAGAAGGGTAAGTTTGATTTATATTTTGTGATCTAAGATTGATTTGTAGATTAGCTTTAGTTTCCCTTATATAAAAATTCCCTATGAATGTTTCATGGACTTCCCATGATTTAACTAAGAATATAGATAAAATATATCCAAAATATACTCCTAAGAAGATTCAAAATATCAAGGAGCACATTTATGGATCCAAGAATACTTTGATTTAAACACAAGTTCAATATGAGGATGTGGCTTGCTACCTATTTTATTACTCCTTGGGAAAGGTTTCTTATGCTTGGTATGTTTGGATACAAAATATATCTATCACCTCCTAGAATGATCTTAAAAATATCTATATCAACCACTTCTAGTTGCCCATTGATATAACTGTCTTATATCATCACTTTGTAACTACCTTTAGGGAGAAAAATGAACTTATGAGTGTTTTCAATGCATGCTTCCACAAAATATATCATAGGTTAAAAGACCTGTACACTCAAATAGAAGTACCTAAAATACAAACATACTTGAGGGATTAAAAGACTCCATGTTCCTCAAAAGAACTCTAAGAACCCTCTTATCATTTTCCTTATCTTACAATGAGTCTATCAATATTGAGCACCCAATGGTTACACAAGGTTATAAAATGGGTCCTTTTCCTTCATTAGGTCAACTGGGTGCCTATAATCAAATCATAATGATCAATCATGCTCTTCATCACCATACACCATTGATGAATATGATATCAGGTGCCTTATATATAATCCCAAACCTAATCTATAATCTAACACATGTGAATTACATGCCTAAAGGCTTACCTTAAATGCCTCTTAATCATGTTTTGCCTCAACCAGATAGTCATAACTTATTCTCATTATATATAACAACATTGCTACCATGCCTAACACTAGCAGTTATGCTTCTTCTACTAGTAAACAATAGGCTACCCCATCATTTATAATCACTTAAATGCCTATAAACACTCATCACAATCAAGAACACCATATTATCCTTATGTTTTTAAATGCTATTGTACATGTGGACAATCCAAAACCATAAATAGGGAACTAACTAGATACTAGTCTAAATCCTAAATTAGATAATTTACAATAGATGGTTCAAAGGTTAATAAATGACATGGTAAATGTGCATAGACAAGTGCCATAAAACATAAATAATAATGTAAAAAAACTTCCACCAAACATAAATTTCAACTTATAGAGAACTAATAAATAATTAACATAAGAACTTACAATGGAGGTATACCTATCCCATTAGATAACAATTATAATAATAATAACAATACTTCTAATGTAGTGAACTTGGTTAATTTAACATTGTCCACCTAGTGCAATATACACAATACATTAAAAAACATTAAATTTGATTATGAATAAATTATTTATGCCTCAAACATCTTCTATAAGGATATGGATAACTTATAACTAGTCCTTGTACCTAAAAATCCTCTAGTCAAGGTAGAGGTAACCCTAGAATATCTCATCTTGGAGACTTATGAGTTTCCATTTGAAAGTGATAATGAGATGGAAGATAACCTAGATGAAGTCCATTATTTTAAATATTTTCAAGGGAAAACACCTATTAGTTGAGTAGTAAATTTCAAACTCTATTGAAAAATTCTACTCTTCTAAACATCACTTAAGTTCTACATGATGAGAACTCATATAATAATCCATTCCCCTTACATGACCTACCACATCCTATATACCCAAGAGCCACTCTACACCTCCACAAAGTGATAAACTAGTATAACTAAGTAAACATGGAATCAACATTATTTATGACCTAAAATGAACAAAGTCCTAGCTCATTTCAAATCTCAAACCAAAAGGACATGCTATTAAAAGAACTAGCTACCCCCAAATGAAAATAAGAAAACAAGATAGTTGATGCTCATGTCAATATATATAGAGATAAAAATGAGACCCCTAAATTCCTCCTAATAATATATATTTTTGGTAAAAATTTTCACAACTATTTAGTGGATTTAGGTGCTTCTAGAAATACAATGCCCTATTTCATCTGCTAGTAGTTGGGTTTGACACTAACAAAAACAAATAAGAAAGTGGTTCAATTGGATAAATTAGAGGTCAAGGTTGTTTGCAAGCTAAATCACATCCATATGTAATTTTACTATAATCTAAGGGTATAATAGTTTATTGAAATTTAGGTATTGGTTATACCTGATGTTTATGGCATGCTTTTGAGTAAAGATTAGTTTAGAATGCTAAATGAGTATATGGCAACAAACTTATCTCATATGTAGCACTGATGGAGAGGCATCCCAAATAAAATCATAATTAAACATGAGCCTAAGATTACTCAGATGATTAAAAAAAATGAAATCTTGTAAGAATAATCAGAACTTAGGGTGTATGCAATTGAGAAAGAGGAAGAATCTTATGAGAAGTTTTCTACTAACATGTTGTCTATACAATAAGGTTCATAAATTGAATAACTACATCAGCTAGATGAGGATGATTTTTTCTATGTACTTGAAATAAATTCATTTCTTAGTGCTGGCACAATGTATGAGGGTGAAAAACTAGCTGATCTAAGTGGGAAAAAAGGATATCAATAGTTATTATGAACAATATGCTTGGCTAAGTCAAAAATCAACAAGCTTAATAAGAGTTTTCCAAGTGAAGTTAAAGCATTTTTGAGCCCCCATGGTGAGAGAATAGATATCTTAGATATCCCTATACTCACTTTAGCCACTGAGGACTTGAAAAAAAATTATGTGTTAGTTGTTAAATAATATGTGTGTCCACTTGGTATTGAGAAAATCAATGAATAAATCAATGTTACAACAACACTAGTACTTCATAATCCAAAACATATAGCTAAAAATAACGTATGGATATTGAATTTTGATGGTTATAAATCCAAGAGATTATGTGGCAATGATGTATATCTTATCAATCCTTGATGAAAATCCTATTTAGCTACATTTCATCTATAATCTGATTACATGAATAATGTAACTGAGTATGAATCATTGGTTATGTTGACCATTTTGACCATAAGTCAAAATGAGTCAACCCCCTATAGTCAAAAAAATATATAGGGGTATAATATAATGTAATAGGGTGTGTCATAGTTAAATAGATGTGATTTTATGTCATTTTATCCTTCTTCATGGTCTAATTAGTCCTTATGTCATTTTGAGTCACTTAGGGGTCATAAATGAGCATTAAATACAAGTGGTATTGATTTGAGTTGTGTACATGTGTTACAAACTTATTCTAAAAATCCAATATGTCATTCCCTATCAAACATGTCAGTTTATAAATGAAAAATTTTAGGTGATAAGTGAAAACCAAGAAAATAGGTCCAAAAGAAGGAGTTTTAAAGGTGTACAGCCTATGAGAGAAAGTGTCACATGAGAGAAGGTTTTGGGATGGATATTCAGCTTTTTCAAACTCATCTCCACTCTCGGAATTCTTTTAAAGTGACAAATTTTAGCTAAAACTATTCTACTCATCCATTACTCCACTATGCACTTGAAACTGGTCAACAAGTTTTTGGTTGGTATGGTCAATAGGAAGACTTCCAAAAAAAATTCCTTTGGGGGGTGATATTAAAATTTATAATCTTATATTTCATGTTTTGATTTTAGATAATGGTGGCTTATATTTTATAAACTATCTCTAACAAGTTTATTGTGTTTTTCTGCCTATGGTTTCCCACACCCTATAGGTTTTACTCTTGTTTGATCTAGTCCATACAAATCAAATACTAAATTTTCTTTCATGGGATGTTTAATATATCCTTTCATTCTTATCATTCCTGGTTTCATGTTTTCAAAGGATTTTATGAGCTAATTAGTTTAGTTTGTAGGAAAGTGTCACCATGTGAGGCTTTAGTCAAGTTTCACTACTTATAGAATTTTTTCTTCTCTACAATGGTTCTAGGTGAATGTGATATTTTTTTATTTATATCTTTCATTTCATGGCATCATCCTTCATTCCAATATTACCCTCTAATATCAACATCATGAATAACACATCCATATGGAGTACATAGTCAACCTTGTACTTATTTTCAACCATATTCATGGCATGTGAAGGTTTTCATAATTATCATGGATTTTTTTAAAGAGTTAATAAGTTCATATATGTATGACTTAAATAGTATAAATCAACTAAGCCTCCTCTAAGTTAATTAATAATGACTATGTAATTTAATTTTATATGTATACATAATCAGCTATGAATGTACAACAACATACACCATGGGGAGGGTGTCACATTAAAAAAAGGATAGTTTATCTTTTTTTAAGACTTTAAATGTTTTGAACATAATTTTAATATGTTAATATAATATAATACTTGTTGGATACTCATACACCATGTGTATTCCTCATGTTTTCATTTACTGCCTGTATAGCATAGTTGAATCAACACCTATAGGAGGTTGAGGGCATTGGAAAGGTAGTTTTGAAACTTGTCTCAATATTTTAAATTTATAAGGATGAATTTATAATATTTGAAAGGGTCCAAAATTCATCAAATTTTCATTTACCATGATTACTACCCAAGTCTTGCTCACTGCCTACAGACATGTGAATGCACACCTACATGTGGCTTACACAAGGGTCTAAGAATGTGATATGGAGGTGTATGACATGTCTTGAGATAACCATGAGGGTTTTAGGGATAAAATATATATTTATATTCATGAATGGATCAATAAATAGGTAGGCAAGGTTACTAATTACTTTAAGAGGTGATGACTAAACTTAGGAACAAATTCCCTAAACACAAAAATAGAGCACCCAAAACTTTTAGGGTTAATGTATGGTGATTTAATATTGAGTTTTGATCACTCTAAAGTTTCCCATCTTTTATCATCCACATAATATAAGGGAACTAAAAAATGAGGAAGACATATCACTAGAGGTAGGTGATGTTTATGGGCTTCTAAGTTACCCATTTGTTCACTATGTTCGGATAGTGATATATATAGGATTTGAGTATAAAATGACCCTCACACCCTAGGTTGAAATACAATAACATTTATAGGCATGAAAAATGGTTTTAGGTAGTTGAATATAACATTTATGATCTATAGGTCATTTAAAAAGGTTAGAATTGTAGGGTTTTGACCCTATTCACACCTACAAGTGTGCCTAACCCCAAGATAACTTGTCTACAGTTTACTTTAGGCTCCTATAGATCTATAGTGTGAACCTAAACATGGAGATAAAAATAATTTCTAGTGGAGTGTGTCTCAAAGTACCTCATAAGGATAAAATATCATGTGTGATAGTTTCTTAAATATTGAAAGACCATTTGTAGTCTCGTTTTACCTCAACACAGTCAAATTAGTTCACTATAATGGGAAGAGAGTAGGATAATTAGGTTTCTTGATGTTTTCATAGCCCAAAAATGAGATGAATATGTAAAAATCATTGTAAAATGACCTTGTAAACGTTAAATAAGGATTAGATGTTGTTTTCAAGGCCTAGGGCATGTAAAGTGACCTACTAGTGCCTATCTTAACTAAGGAACATAACCAGTCTAGACCAATCAGGTAGCAAGGCATGTGTAAGGAGTTTGGTAAGTTTTGGATGGTAATTTTCATGGAAACACTTTAATAGTTATTTTATTCACTTAAAAATAATCCAACATGTAAACCATGTAGAGAAGGGCTGCACTAGAGCAACATATAGTCACATGATAAAACCCTGCACACAATCCACTTTCCTAAGGGTATGTCTTAGGTTTTGAAGGATTTAAGGGGAATAATGGTATATTAAAGTGATTAAATTATTCAAAAATTGTGTATATTACTTGGATAATCCCTCCACATATTCACCTTGTCTAGGAAAATATGGGAAGTGTCATATGTTGTCACAAACAAATGGCACTCCCTAAGCACATAAACATGTAGGTTTTGAAGGAAGATGATGATAAGGTAGGTTTAATGTTTATTAAAAATTTAAATGATATGTTTATAGTTGTGTCATATCTAAAAAAATAAGAAGAAACATCCACTTATGCCTGAAACATAAAATAGGGGTTAAAAACTTCAAGGATGCAGCTAAGCCTATTAGGCCTGGTTTAGGCCTAAATCCCAAGTAGGGGGTCAGTATCACTTATATATTTAGGTAATAATTATAAAACTTTGTTACATGTTCATATAGGTTTTTTACATGTTTTCAAGATTCTACCTTGTAGAGAAAAAACAAGAAATCCATTTTGGGCTTAAAACCACATTAGGCCTATGTAAAATCAAGAACAAAGCTCAATAAGGAAATTTAAAGTTCTCACATCTTCTTGGATACTTTTCATGGGAGATCAAGGAGCTTGTAAAATTTGGATATGGTCCTGATCAATAATTTTTTGGAGTTGGTTCCTGAGTTCAATGTCACAACTGTATAAACAAAGGTTAAGAGTGAAAATAGACTAAAACCCTACAAAACCTTGGTTCATAATCTGATGGATAAAATGAATAAAGAGAGATATTTATATGGAATATGATGGATTTTTAAGTTCTTTAATTTTGTATAGGACTTTCCAAGGCTCCTCCCCATAAACTTGAAGTGTTCCCTACTTGTACGAATAGGGAGGAAATGAGGTTTTTTTTTACTATTTTTGGTGTTGTGTAGGTATGGCAAGGTTTCAAGAGATGAAATAAAATTTGAGATAATTATATGGAATTTATGTAACCATTCATGTCCATTTATTTTATCATAAAAACTCCTAAGTGGTTTTTCAAGTACCTTCATCTTAGCCAGTCAAAACTAGCATAGTGAGCAAGATAGTGAGAAGAGTGAGAACTTCATGTGGGAGGTATTTTAAGGTATACATAATGAATATAAATATATGGTATCTATTTAAATTTGTCATTAAATCCTCTTTATGTATTTTCATGGAAAACTAAAACCAACTTTGAGGCCAAGTATGAGGGATGAGTGAAAGAAGAGTTATTTAGACTACGAGTAGTGATAGCTCATCTCCAAAGGAATCCTAATGATTATCAATGAAAACAATACATTGTATATAATGTATACAACCCCTCCCCCTTATTTCAGTTATCAATTTTATTCCTAGTTAGCTGTGGGATGTTCAAAAAGGACCAAATGATGAAGGCACTTTTTTGAACAAATAATGAAGATTTATATGCCACATTCTAGGAGTTTCATACATATTATGGCTATTTTCCCTATTATAAATTTCATGTTACATTCAAAAATTCATTATCCTAAATGTATATCTCCTCTTCTTAGCATGACACATGTTTTAGTGACTCTTGGACTTCATTATCTTTTCCTCTTTCCTAGATTCTATAAGTAGTAGCCATTTTGGCTCTTGTAAGCTAATACCACACAATGTATGGCAAAGCCATACTGAAATTAAATTGTATTTTTCCTTTTAAAAATAAATATAATTATGGTTTTGAGTTCATTAACATTTGTATAAGTGTGTAAGTGATGTATGGTGAATTTAGTGATAATCTTCTATCTTTACTTTCCTTATCCTTTCATGTTTATGCAAGAGTTCCTATAATAACATGTCATATAGAGTTTATTCAAGTTTTTTAGGATAATTTTTCAAGTGTAAAAATGTTCTTGGAGAATGAAATCTTACCTCTATTTAATTTACCTTATGTTGCTTTCATGCATAAAAAATCTATATTGAAACATTGATATTAGAACCCTTTAAGACTTTGAAGCTAGTTTGTATGCATTGTTTCATTATAATAGGAGTATGATGGTCATGTGGAAATAATATTTGTGTATCATCCCATTATAATATTTTAATTTCATGAAAACTTCTAACTCTTTTCCCACAAACAAGCACTAGTTTAGGTGATAAGAATTTCAAGATAGATTCAAGGAGCTAGCCCTTAAATCAGGGGCTTACTTCCACCATAGGTACACCCAAATACCTATAAGTATTCTCATGTTTAAAAAATATATAATATATTTAACACTCTATTAAAGGGTTAATTATTTGGTGAAAATAGCTTTGGCATGCCCGATGGGACCTATTATCTTCAAGACAATTTGTCAAGGTGAATGCTAGTCTTAACAACATCAGTTTAAAATTGGTGTACTACTCAACATTTGGTGAATCCATTCATGGTAAAATATGGTTTAAGGCCATTATTTTTTCATATACTTAATCTCATGCTTCATGGTTCTCACTAAGTCATCATATATAAGAGTAATTAATCCCATTCATCTATTTATTTAGCCTAAACTTCCTCTTGAAGTTTAATACCCTCATCCTAATCAACCCTTTGAAGAGTAAGAATATTTTTATAGCTAAGGAAGTGAAGAGGTTAAAGAGATTGAATAAATTGAAGAAAAAATGGAGAGGCCTCATCCCTTCCCTACCTTTGATACTAAATCTCCAAGCATATGATTCCATTCCCCCTAATGCCACAAAAGGTGTGCTACATTAAATGGGGAGAGTCATGTTACACCTATTGAACACATTAAGGATATCTCTAACTTTTTTATATTTTACAATGTCACTCAAGATAAAAATTTGATTAGACTCCTTGAAATGTCCATTAGAGGAAATTTTTTTGATTTGTATAGGTATTTATAAGGTGGATACATTACATCATGGGATGAATTTAGAGTTTTTCTAACCTCAAGGCTTGAAAATTAAAGTGACCATTCTTCTCTCATACATCATCTCAATGTGGTCAAAAGAGTATCTAAGGAAAAAATGCATGACTTAAATGAGAGGTTTAAATATACTTGGTATAGATTGCGTCCTCCCATGAGGCCACCTAATACTTTTGTGTTTCCTACCTACTTGAGAGCCTTAGGTATAGAAATTGCTATCATGATTTAATCCATGGGTGGTTCCACTCTTCTTGAAGTATATGAACTTTCCATAAAATATGAAAATGGTCTCATTAAAGATATATGGTTACCTTATAATATTTGTATTCCTCCATTATTTTATACTTTTGTTAATACTTCAAGTGTGACCCAATTACCCAATGTTAATATCAAGACTAGATTTGTTGCTATTAAGTAAGATAATGTCATGGATACGGATGCAAAAATTCAAATGATAATAGCATAGATTATAAAAGATAACATACAACAAGGTGCCCAAAAAAATCCATACCCATATAATCATAAATATTCCCAACAATATGGAAGAGGAAGGGGTCAAGGGAAGCCTAACTTCAATAGGTTTTCCAATGTCTACAATCCCAATTTGATCACCAATGCAAGGGACATGGTACCAGTGCATAGTAACTTAGTGCAAGAAAAATATTGGAAAAAAGAATAATTTATGGATGTTAACTAAGGTGGATAAAAAAATCTTGTTTATCTAGGAGGAGTCACTCCTCTCCTATCAGTTGAATATGAAGTCATGATGCAATAGAATTAAAGTTGGAAACCTCATGGAGAACGTTTCACCAACTTCTTGGTGGAAGACACTTTTGTAATCAATTAAGAAGCCTCTATTTTAGATAATAAAAATTACAATAGTAAGGACATAGGATTTGAAAATATCATGTCTACAATTTCATCTAATTTTCTTCTAAGGCAGCAAAGTTAGATGCAAGTAAGGTAGATCCAAACACACCTACACCTCCTCCAAGTCAAAATATGGTAAGATCTACTCACAGTGTCTTAATTATTAAAATTATAAGAAATAATTTTCCTCCAAGGAATCAAGAAAAGATGAGTAATACTTCCTTAAACATAGTGGATTATTTTAAAAGTGACAAAGCATCAATCTCTTTATGGGATGTCTTTCACAGGCCTAGCCAAACTAATCTATTACAAAATTATCTATCCACTATCCCTACTAGTCCTTCACCTTCAAGTAAAAGTAATGTTAATGTGTAATTTAAAATATCGCTAATAATATTATTGAACCATATACTAGAGATAATAAACCTCCACCATTCTACCTCACTCTCGTAGTGGGTGATAAATTGGTGCACACTCGCATAATTGAAAGTGGAGACTCTACTTTAGTCATGCCCAAAGTTGTATCTGATAATTTGGGCCTAAAATGTGATCCTAATATCAAAGGATTTCTCCAAATTATATGGTACACCTAATAAGACAATAAGTATGATAAAAAAATTCAAGGTTTTCTTGCATGATTGTCCTAGTTTTCTTATCCTTCAAGATATAATTGTTGTTGACCTCCTAGCTCACTTTAAAATCTATTTAAAGAGACTTTACAGCCAATAGAGGTGGTTATATCTTATCTAATTGGTACATCTTGGCCTTTATAAAAATTTATAGAACCAATGTTACCATAAGAACTCAACCTCTTTCAAGGTTTCACATTGATCCCTACATTGAAACTAGTTCTAACTTGAATTGTGTTGTCCATGAGAAAGAGGAGCCTAATGTGGATGATGGATCCTCTAATATTTAAGGAATTTATAATTTTTTCTTGGATGTGTATGGTGTAGATGCATATGATAATGATCCTTATGTATACTTTTATAAAACTAACCTTGGGACTTATATAATGCAAGAAGATCCATTTGAGGGAGTTGAGGTAAGAATCAAACATTCACAAGCTATTGAAGGTAAATTATGATTCATTAGTATGATGATAATAATTTGAGGAAATAAATTGAGTACCATAGTGGAAATAATTATGTCTTTATCCTTGATATTGATGAATATGCTCTTGATGATGACACTCATGAAGAAAATGAGAATGACTTATGGTAAAGTTTTGATGTCATATGTCAAGAATTTGACAAGTTGGGAAAATATCCTCTTTTCCCAAGATATTTCATATCTAATGTCGATATTTATAATGAGAATAATTATCATGTTTTCAAGTGTCCTCTAAAACATGAAGCTGAATGCCTTTTTGCTAATCAATGACTTAGAGTCATGAAAGAGATTTATGTAATTTTTACCCAAGGAGTTGTGAACATAGAAATGAGGTCAAGGAAAAAGTTTTTATGCCTCAAGGATATTCAAGAGCTCCATCATGTGTTGAACCACATTTAGAGGTGTTGGATCATGAAAAAGAAGATCTTGATACTTTAAACAATTAATTACATATTTCCCTAGAAGAGCACAAAGATGAGATAGCTACTATAAACTCTAATCTATAATTTTTTGGAGAGCATCCAATGGATATGATAGAGATAATAGTAATTATATCCATAATAAAGGTTCTTATAGAATATTAAATATCACTCATGAAGGTTTCAAACAATCCAACTATAGGCATGAGAAGATTCAAAGGTGATAGGATTTTTGACCATACACATATGTAAATAATTGGTGATGATCATACTCTTCATGATAGGATGTTTTAATGGAGTGAAAAATATGAAATGGGAACTATTTTTGACCTTGGTTGAGGTATGATCAGATGTTTCACCTCAAGAGTGAGGTTTTTTAAATAGTAAAATAGGTGTGTGTCTTTATTTCAGTTATTTCATAAGTGTTCTAATTAAACACATATGTGTTTCTTTTTAGTGTGTATATATTTGTGTGCCTTTAATTTATATTTGGTGTGTTTTCAAAGGTAATTTAAAAAAAAACTTGTTTATATGTGATGACATGTCCAAATGGATAGGATTAGGCAATTGGTCGTGGCATAACAAGCATACCACCCTTGGGAAATTACCAAGAATGTTGACAATTTTGAGCACAAGTAAAAATGGGTCAACCCCCTTATAGTCGTAAACATATATAGGGGTATAATATAATTTCATAAGGTTTTTAAAATTTAATTAGATGTGATTTTATGTCATTTTAGCCTTGGTCATGGTCTAATTAGTCCTATTATTTTGAGTCACTTAGGGGTCATAAATAAGTATTAAATACAAGAGGCATGTTTTTAAGTTCTGTATATGTGTTAAAAAATCCTTCTCAATGTAAAATGTGTTAATCCATATCATTCATGTTAGTTTATAATTTAAAAATTGTAGGTGATAACTAAAAACCAATAAAATAGGCCCAAAATAGGAGTTTCAAAGGTGTATAGACTATGAGAGAGAGTGTCACATGGGAGAAGGTTGTGGGATGTATCTTCAACTTTATTAGACTCATTTCCATGATTTAAATTCTTTGGAAGTGAAAAATCTGATCTAAAACCATTCTTATCATCCATCAGCTCCACTCTTTACATGAAATTGGTCAACAAGTTTTTAAATGGTATGGCGAATAGGAAGACTTATAGATCCAATGCCTTTGGGGGGTGATAGTACACTCTATCATCTTAAATTTCATGTTTGTATTTTATAAAATGGTGGATTATACTTTATGAAACATCTCTAACAAGTTGATTGTGTTTTTTTCCTATGGTTCTACATATCCTATCATTTTTTCTCTTGTTTGAGCTAGTCCATATTAGTTTATTTTGCAAGAAGGTATCACCATGTGAGATTTTAGTCAAGTTTCACTACTTGCATAATGATTTCTTCTATATAATGGTTATAGGTGAGTGTGATATGTTTTGATTCATGTATTTCATGTCATGACAACTTCCTTCCTTATAATATTACCCTCTAATATAAACATCATGAAGAACACAACCATATGGAGTACACAGTTAACCTTCTACTTATTTCCAACCATAGTCATGGCATGTGAAGGTTTTCATACTACTCATGGAGTTATTTTAAGAGATAATAAGGTGTTAGATGTATTATTTTAATAGGATCAATTAGATAAGCCTCTGCTAAGTGAAATAATAAGGAGTGTGTTAGTCAATGTTATATGTATACATAGTCAACCATGAATGTGCACCTACATGTGCCATGGGGAGGGTGTCACATTGAAATAAGGATAGTTGATCTTGTTTTAAGCCTTGATATGTTTTGAAATTAATTTAAATATGTTAATATAATATAATAATTATTATATACTCATCCACCATGTGCATTCCTCATGTTTTCATTCACTACTTATACACCAT
Source organism: Torreya grandis (assembly GCA_037957365.1). Classification (NCBI taxonomy): domain Eukaryota; kingdom Viridiplantae; phylum Streptophyta; class Pinopsida; order Cupressales; family Taxaceae; genus Torreya; species Torreya grandis. Next base: position 3,196,161 of record JARHVA010001298.1, on the reverse strand, counting down.
AGTTAAATGAACATCTACTTGAAGATAAAGTCATTAGAAGGGTAGTTTTGAAAATTATCTCAATATTTAAAAGTTTTAAGGATGAATTGAGAGGCTTTAAAAGGGTTCAAACTTAATTAAATTATAATTTACCATGCTTACTACCCACAATTTTTCTCTTTACCTATATACATGTGAATGCAAACCTACAAGTGGCTTGCACAGGGGTATGAAAATGTGATTTGGAGGTGTATGACATGTCTTGAGATCCCCATGAGGGTTGTAGAGATCAAGGATAAATTGAAAGTCATGAATGAATTAATATACTGGAATTCAAGGTTAGGAGTTACTTCAAGAGGTGATGACTGTGAACTCAGGGATAAAATCCATAAAATATAAAAATTGAGCACCCAACACTTTTGAGGTTAATGTATGGTGATGTCATATTGATTTTTTATCTCTCCAAAGGTACCCATATTTTATCATCCACATAGGAGAAGAGCCTTTCAAAATGAGGAAAACATATGACTAGAGGGAAGTGATGTTTAGGGGTCTCTAAGTTGCCCATTTGTTCATTGTGTTTAGATAGTGATATCTATAGGATTTGAGTATCATATGACCCTCACACCCAAGATTACAATATAAGAACATGTATAGGAAATTTAAATAGTTATATGTAGTTTGAGAGAACATTTATGATATAAAGGTCATTTATTAAGGTTACAATTATAGGTTTTTGACCATATCCACACCTATAGGTGTGCCTAACCCTGAGACAACTTGTCTATAGTTGACTATAAACTCCTATAGATCTATAGTGTAAACCTAGACATGGAGATAAAAATAATTAATACTAGAAACTATATCAAAAGACCTTAGAATGATAACATATCATGTGGAATAGTTCCCCAGAGATTGAAAGACCATTTACAAGCTCCTTTTGCCTCAACACATTCAAATGCAGTTGATTGTAATGGGTAGAGAGTAAGAGAATTAGGGTTTTTGATGTTGGAATAGCCAAAAAATGAAATTAAAATATCCAAATAATTATAAAATGACCTTTAAAATATTAAATAAGGATTATATATTGTTTTTAGGGCCTAGGCCATGCAAGGTCACCTGTAAGTGCCTCTTTTAAGCAAGGAACATAGCCTACAGTCTAGACCAATCAGGTAGTAAGGCATGTGTGAGAAGTTTTGTAATTTTTGGATGGTAAGTACCATGAAAAAACATTAATAGTGATTTTATAAAATTTAAAATACTCCCAAAACATGTAAACCATGTAGATAAGGGATCCAATAGAGTAACATATAGTCACATGATAAAACCCTACACACAGTCCACTTTTCCAAGGGTTTGTCTTAGGTTTTGAAGGAGTTAAGGGGTATAATGGTATATTAAAGAGATGAAAATATTAATATATTTTATATAAGACTTGGATAATAATTTCATAGATTCATATTATCTATGAATATAGGGGAAGTGCCCTCTATTTTGTCTCAGGACAGAGGGCACTCCCCAAGGACATAAACCTATAGGTTTGGAAGGAAGATGATGAGAAGGTAGTTTTGAGATATATTTAACCTTTAAATAGTCTTATTATAATTGTATAATATCTATAAAAATATGAAAAACCATCCAAAAATTCCTAAAACACAAAAGAGTGGTTAAAACCTTTAAGGATGTAGATAAGCCTATTAAGCATGGTTTAGGCCTAAAGCCCAAGTAGGTGGTGAGTATCACTTATATATTTAGGTAATAATTATAAAAAATTGGGACATGTTCATAGAGGATGTTTAGATGTGTTAAGATTATCTTAGTAGAGAAAACACAATAAATCCATTTTTGTGCTTAAACCCACATTAGGCCTATGCAAAATGAAGAATAAAGATCGATAAGGCAATTTCAAGTGCTCACATATTATTGGATACTTTACATGGGATATGAAGGATATTAGATACTTTGGAGATGGTTTTGATCAATAATTTTATGGAATTGTTCTTGAGTTTAATGTCACAACTATATGAACAAAGGTTATGAGTGAAAAGAGCCTAAAACCCAGTAAAACCCTGCTTCATAACCTGATGGAGAAAATGAAGCAAAAGAGTTATCTAGATAACATATAATGGAATTTTAAGTGATTATAGGTTGAATAGGACTCTTTAATGATCCTCCCCATCAACTTGAGGTGTTCCCTACTTGTACATACATGGAGGAAATGAGGTTTTATTAACTATTTTTATTTTTATGTAGGTATGGAGAGGTTTCAATAGATGAAATAAAATTTGGGAGATTAATTGTAAATTTAGATAAAACATAATTTAAATTTATTACATCATAAAAATTCCTATGTGATTTTTCAAGTACCTCCATCTCAGCCAATCAAAATTAGCATAGTGAGCAAGATAGTGAGAAGGGTGAGAACTTCAAGTAGGAGGACTTTTAAGACCTAAATGATTAATATAAAGATATTTTAGGTATTTAAATGTGTCATTAAATCTTATGTATTTATTTTCATGGAAAATTGGAATGAAATTTGAGGCCAAGTATGAGGGGTGAGTGAAAGAGGAGTTATTTGGACTACAGGCAATGATAGATCATATCTAAAAGAATATTGAGGAATAGGGATGTAACCAATTCATGTTATATAATATATAAAACCCATCCCCCTTAGTGAAATTATAAATTCTATTCCTAGTTATTTTTGGGACATTCCAAAAGGGACAAATGATGAAGGTAGTTTTCTAAGTAAATAATCAAGAGTCCTATGCCACATTTTAGGAGTTTTATACATTTGAGGGCCATTTATCATATTATAACTTTCATGTTACATATCACATTTCATTATCCTACATGTATAAATCCTCTTCTTAGCATGACACATGTCCTACTAACTCTCGGACTTCATTTTCTTCTTCGTTCACTCAAATTCATTAAGGAGTAGCCATTTCGGCTCTTGTAAGCTAATACCACACCATGTTGTTCAAAGCCCTGATAGAATGACACTATATTTTTCATCTAAAAAATAAATTTAAGTCTATTTTTGAGTTCATGAACATGTTTCTAAGTGTGTAAGTGATGTATGGTGAAGTTAGTGATAATATTCTATCCTTGCTTTCCTTATCATTTCACGTTTATGCAAGATTTCCTATTCTAATAGGTCATATAGAGTGTATTTAGTGTGTTATCCTACCTTAAAGTGTAAAAATATTATTTGAGTGTGAAATATTCCCTTTGGTTCATATACCTTATGTTTCTTTCATGTATATCACATCTATGTTGAAACATTGATTTTAGAACCCTTTAGGACATTGAAGCTATTTTGTATGCCTTATTTCATTGTGATAGGATTATGATGGTCATGTGGAAATTATATTGGTATATCAACCCCTTATAATAAGTTAATTTCATGAAAACTTCTAACTCTTTTCCCATAAACAAGCATAATTTTAGGTGATAAACATTTTAAGATACATTTAGGGAGCTATCCCTTAAATCTAGAGGCTTACTTCTACCATAGGTACACCCACATACCTTTAAGTATTACCATGTTTCGGAAATATGTAATAATATTGAAAAAAAATATTATATGATTCAATATTTGGTGACATGTTCATGGTCTCCCATTCACACTAAATAATAAAGTTAAAAACCTTAAAGTACTAGGTGACATGGAACTAGTGGTCAAGTAAGTTAGAAGCCAAAATAATTTTAATGACAATAATTTTTTTAGGTATCCCAATTATGTTTGGAATTTAATATAATAATTTAATAAATTCAAAATTCAAACTATACCTCATACAAAAAATTACATGATGGATGCATTGGATATAACTTCTATTACTCTATAACCTATACCTAACTCCAAGTTAAGAAAGTTCTTTGAGGACTTAGTCTCAACTTATTCTATTCTTGATAACATCCAAAACTTCCAAGTATTTAATGATGATCAACACATAATAAAATTCATCTCCAACACATACATAATTGAATCACATATTGTAGATGTATATGATATAAAATAGTTTAAACCAAATGAGGAAGGGGTTATCAATATAAAAAATAATAGTATACCTAAGGCATAAAATCATTGGAATTACTATTCGATATGGATTACCAAGGTGATAAAGAGAAATTAGATCTTGCCAAAGTTATGTTGCACCAATATTGTAATTTAGGAAATGCTAGTGAGTCAATAAAATGTGCTTTTTGGTATGACATGCATTAAACAAGAAAAAAAAGGTTTTTTTAAGACTTAAAGAAATTCATAGATGTTATAGTGTGGAGTTATGAAGACTTAAATGTAGTTAACATGTTTATTCTCATGTATACCATTTGTCTCAATTTAGGGGTCAAACTATTTTATTAAAGATAGAGACCCATCAATCCACTATTAGAGATATTGATATTCAAATACATGCATAAATTACTATAATCAAGGATAATTTCCCCTAATAGGCACTCCATAAGGGTGGCCAAATTGGTACCAACTAGAAATAAAAGTGGATAGATAAGGCTACGTGTTATCTTCTATAACTTGAACAAGGCCTCATAAAAGGATAATTACCTGCTACCTTCATTATATGAGGTTTTATAAATAGTTAATGTCTCCCAAATGATGTCATTATTAGATGGGTACTCATGGTATAATTAGTTGGTGATCAACTATGAAGACTAGATTAATACAAAATTTACAAGAGGGGTATATTCACATAGAAGAGGATGTCATTTGGCATGATCAATGTGGATTCCACCTTCCAATATGCCATGGATATTTCATTAAAGTATATACTTTTACCTAACATTCCCCCTATTATTTGTTTAAAGATAAATGGGACCCACTTTTATTTTTTAGTTGGCCATATTTATTAAATTTTCCTCTTCATTCTATGGAAGTTTTATAGATTTATCCTTAATCTCAACACTCAAAAGTATAAAAAATGGTGTTTTACATTTCAGACTAACTTATTAATGTATTTCATTATTTTTTTACTTATGTAGGTTTTGTACTTGTCACAATTTCTTATTTTTTGAAACTTTGTGATTCAAAATTTCTTAAGTTCAGAATTTTGTTCATCAGAGAAACTGTTTGGGACTTGTTCATTGGGCATTTTGTTCAAAACTTATTTTTGGAAACTTTGTACTTTTGATAATTTATTCATAATATTATTCATAGGAATTTTTTTAGAGGTTCTATTTAGGATTTTTTTTTTGGATCTTTTGTTCAAAACTCCTTCATCAGTATTTTTGTTTGGAGGTTATGTTCAAGATTTTTGTTTAGATGTTTTGAAGGATTTGGTATTTGGCATTTTGTTCAAGATTTTTTTTTATATCATTTGATTTACAACATTTTTTGGTTTAGTCCCAACATAAAAACTAACTCCAAACTATTGAAATCCCATCATAATTAACCAACAAAGCAAAACTACTTCATAACACTTTCAAAAAATGTAAATAAATGGCTTCCCTACCAAATAATCTAACAAGGTTTGAATTGTGTAAGTAAAGAAAGTTTATGAATGTTGGGCATTAAAATCACATGAACTAGATTCGAATGCAAAATCCATATCAATGATTTGTATCTATTTACTTGTTAATTGATCACAAGAAAATTCTAAGCTCAATTGTTACTCTATGAATAAATACCTATCCACATGCACATCAACTTTAAAGAAAAAACCAACAAAAAGAGGTTTTCAAAATCTAGGAAACTAAATTTGAGAAAATCAGTTAGGACATAATGGCTTCACCATCCCAAGTGTTTAGATAAGTGTTTCCACCATATTAATTTTCCATCAAGGATTCTATAGAGTATATAAACACTATGTTTAATGTTATTATTTTTAATTATAGGTATGACAAATATTTATACCTATGGGATGCCATTGATGATGTCGATGAATTTTCTCATGAAGAATATCTATCAACAATGTAGTGGTAATTGGTGATAGACCTAATCTCTCTCAAGAGACAAGGATTGCACTTTGCAGTAGCCAATCATGAGGTTATGTCATATATCAACCTGCTACAAGACTTTTTTGGCCAACAAGGTGATAGATGATGTCTTCCTACATCACATGGATCATTATATAGTTGTGGTTTGTATTTTAGGAAATGAATTCCAAAGGTATTTATCTTTGCCAATTCTAGATTCTATAGTCAACATGCATAGGGTGGTAGCATGGAATAAGAATAATTCAATTGAAAAAACTCTTAGTGGATGGATTCTTCATAGTGTGTCTATTATCTTGAAGGGAAAATAACCCATGACTATTATCAAATTTAGAATGGGGGTACACATCATGATGGCCCTTTTGAATAGGCTTAAGATGTGTACCCCCATTATAAATTTGATGTGTATCCATTTTCTCTTCCTAGATTGAGAGCCACTTGTAGACATGATTATGACCTCTAACATGAATTTTTACTTGGGGGAGATTATCAACATTTGGCTAAAGCAAAAAATCATACATAAAGGAAAATGGTTTATATTAACAAGCCATTTTTATATGATGTCATACCTCCTTAATATAATAATGGGAATTGTATATAAGGACTATGGGTCAATTTGGAGCCTAGATATAGACTGAATAAATACTCATATTTATGATTATATTCATTCATGTATATATATTCATACACAATCATATCACTGAGATTATAAAGGATGTGTATCCTTAAGTATGACAAGCTATCCATGAGGCCCCACTACCTAAGACATATAAGAGTATAGGAGATGCATTGGCACCTCAAGGTGACTATTGGCTATACCTATATTATAAAATAATTATGGTTTTTGATAATAAGGTCAACCCCTTATGCCTCTCTAAGTATGTTCTTGATAAGCTCATAGAGCAAGAGATTACATTCTAGTTTTGGTGGAGTGTAGAATAAGATTTTATAGAGAAGAATTAAATCACATTCTATGTATCTCATATGATAATAGGCCACATGTGATATACAATGCAAAAACATTTTGGGGATGTTGGAAATAAAAAGAAGTAATATTACTTAGCCACCTTGCCTCATAGAGATTGGGACCCTCATGGTTGAATTCAAAAAATATCCAAGGCTTTGATATTCCATACCAACATTTTCCTTATGACCATGATTTCTTATTCTTGAATACAAAATAATATTCCCAAGTCATGGAAAGGACATAAATATCAAGGATTAAAGAATAAAATTTGAATATAATTCAAGGAGAACCTTAAATTTCAATTCGATAAATGCGCACGAGGCTTCCACCCCTTGAAGGATGGATCACTCTAGACTTCTAGGTTAATATGCCCCCACAAAAAATACAAAATCATAGAGAGGAATATCAATAATCTCCCCATGTATTGAGGGATATTAATAAAGAGTTGGTTGTGACTAAAAATAAACATTTAAGAGCTCAAGAACATCAAATCTACTTAGACTACTCTAATTCACAAAGACAGATCACCAAACTACATTACTTGTGTAAGAGGTTGTTACCACCTCAATTTAATGAACCTTATCCCCAACTAAGAAATATAAAATATACTACAAGAGGAAGCCAAAGGCTCCTCCCCTCTTAGGGAGCCCAATTATTTATGATCCATAAGTAAGAACATCTTTAATTCAGCAACAAACTCTAGCATAAAAAGAAAAGGATGAAGAGGAGGAACTAGAAAGAGAAAAGACATTAAGCCTCATAGATAACAAAGGGAATTCACCTATGAAAGATGACCAATTAGGTAAGAAGGATCATCCTTCAATCCCTTCATCCCAAATTTCCTCTTTCAATCCCCTTTCTTTAGTAGGTTCATTTATTTAGTTCCTCTCAATGTTGTCATACAAACACCTCTGGTCACACCAAAAATAGAGGATGTTTCCTTTACTCTTATCATTTATTATTCCCCAATAATTTGAACCACATCTATTGTTGACACCACTATGTAAATTCCCTCTAATAATATCTTCATCCAACCTAAAACCAAAAGGAGGGATTCTACAAAGGTGGAAGGGGCATTAGAAAGCTCCCAACTTCACGTACCATCCTCTCAAATCAACCTGGCAATGCCTTTCACTAGATATTCCTAAGATACTACTATGACATATTCAAGGAAATATAAAATGGGAAAACAAGTATATACACTCCACCCCCTACCCCAATATGGAGATGTGGATTGGTCTAAAATCATATGGCCCTTCCTTCCTGACTCATTACTTAAAGTATCTCTAAAAAAAAAATCAAAAGATCAATCGATTGAGATTATAGATAAGGAAACATAGCCACTAAATATAACACAACTAATCATCCCTTCATGTGTAGTTGATCTTAGATTAAAGGCTTCTCAGAAACCAAAGTTGAAAATCATGGAGTTTCCATCAATAAGATCCATGTTTGATAAACCCTTAGGAAGCATCCAAAGGGTTAGGAAGAGGAAAGTAGAGGATGAAGATGGAAGGGGAATAATTTTTTAAGAAAGACAATAAGTCTTTACCTTATCCAAAAATAAAAACATGAAGTTGGGGTAGCCCCCATATATAAAGGACTTTAAGTCCCTAGATTAAACTCATAAGAATGATTTGATATAATTACATGATGGGACTAAAATGGCTAGCTTGGAACTTGAGCAAGAGATAGAAAAACTAAAAAAGTAGTAGCAAATGATCCACATTACGTAGGGAAATGAGACTGAGGTTCAATAGGCTACATCAAATCTATAAAATTCTCTTAAATAAATTATGAAATGAGGTAAAAATTTACTCCATATATAACTGAGACTCATAAATTATTTAATTCTTTGAAGCAAGATGAAAATAAATTAAAATTTCTTATTCTTTATACTACTAATAATTATTATATCTATATTGATTTGATGACACCATTGGAGGCTTCAAATTCCCTCAATTTGGTGGTAATTATAACCCAAGAGGCTAGAGAGTAGATCACAATAGATGGGGTAGTAATGCCAAAGTATCAAAAACATGAAGCTCTCATTTTCCAAATCCTAGAAGAATTAAAGTTATCAAAGGCAAGAGACTCAACCAAAAAACTTATCAGTAGGATCAATTTTGATCAACTCCTTCAACAATAATTTGAGAATTTCAAAAAGATAATTTAGGGATTATCACTTGACTAAATTGAGGGCAAGCTAAGTTTTTCTAGGAATAAGGTGATAGAAGTAGAAATTTTCAAGATAAAATTCTAGAACATAAAGGTGGAGCATGCCAATCTCCTCAAGTAGGTAAACATGGTGCATAGATCCTCGTTACTCAAATTGGAAATTATAAATTAGTAGCATGATCAAGGACATAGGTTTTATCTATATTTGTAAGAGAAAAAGAAGACTAATGTTGTAACTTCTATTTTAGTACCAATATTTACTACAACATATCTAACAATCAACACATCCATGCAAACATCTACCAAGCCTTAGCTCAAAAGCTAATTTTGTGTGAATTAATACAAGGGAAATAATTTTGTACTTATATTATACTTATGTTATAACTTTAATATGACATTTGTTTAAATTATTTTTACACATGAACATGTTTCATAACATTTTACAGTCTAAATTTATTTTGACAATTGTAAAAAAACTATGGGTATATATACATGCATTTTTAAAACTAGAATTAGAACTAAAGTTATAAGTACATCATGTAATTACAAGTTTTCATGAACTTTGAGGATGATGTGACTACTTCCCAAGTCTATATATATATATATATATATATATATAGAACCCTCATTTTCAAGGGTCACAAAATCAATACAGGAGCAAGTCAAATTTTGATTGTCATGCATGTGTTGGTGCATTTTATTTCCATATCATATGTAGTCAATTTTCATCTTTTATAGTTGTTTGATTTATTAATTATTAGTGTGAAATAGCTATGAATAATTCCTTTTGTTAAAATTGATATGTTGATTTTAAATGTGCAATGTCTATTGAAGAGTTAACAATTATTATTAATTATATGTAAGTAGTTTGACTATCTCATCTTTATATGTGTGTAGAGGTGTTTTATTTGATATATTATTCTATGTGTATGCCATATATACCTTAGATAAATCCCTAATTTAAGTCATGATATTCTAAGTATAGGTATGCAAAATCTACCCCAAATGGAACAACCTTTGACTGAGATCTTCAAGTTCCCTATATCATTTTTTTAGATTGATTGACTATGTTTATATGTGTGTGTAGTAGCTTCTAAATATAAAAATGCATTTTTAAAAATATTTGTCTATAGATCATCCATCCTAAACATAATTATTGAAGTCATTAAGCTATATTTTCTGCTTTACCATTCCCTCTTTTAGAGTTTATATATGAGATCTACCCACTTAAAATTAGTATCCACCCATCCACTAACTCACCTAATATTAACTTTATTTTAAATATCATTCATCCATACATAGTATTGGATAATAAAATGAAAAATTTGACTACTATTCCATCACTTGGTTATTAAACCACATACTTGTAACTCATCCCCTAGAGTGGATTTTACTTCCATAATGATCCTAGAACATTAGAGGCTACCTTGCTATGATTTGGTGTGCATAAAGATTACATAAACATTATTTTTTCTGATATAAGGAGGGAATGATACTTTACAATAAAAAATGTTAATTTGTATAATGAGTTGTACTAGAGACACCCATAAGTGTGACTAGATCTAGTGTTTAGGGTAGTCTTCTAGTCTCACCTTTGTCAAATCATAGAAGGCCTAGATTTGTACCAAATTTCACTATCAATAATAGAGACAAAACACCTTCCCTAGTAAAGAACACTCCTCTAATTAATAATCTTATGGATCAACCACCCCAATTGGTTAGATCTACTATTACCATCCCAGGGGATGTGCATGGCCTACCAAGGAATCTAGATAAGTATCTACCATCTTTATCTCCTTTAGGAGGAGGAAATACATAAAAAAACAAAGTATTTCAAATGTGCATTGAGATTAATGAATGATACTAATGAATATGTTACATGAAAACTTTTTCCTTTCACATTATAGGATGTTGCTTATGATAGGTACCTTAATCTAATAGAGAATTCTATTAATTCCTAGAATGAGTGTCCAACTAATTTTCTTGCATAATTTGGGCAAGTCATCAACCCTAGTTTGATATACCAACACTTTACTAACATGAAGATGTATCCCAATGAACCAATATAATCCTTAAATATAATATTTTAAAATATGTATACCTAGTTAAGCCTGACATATAAACCAGAAGAAGTATTAGAATTAGAAATGTATAAGAATCATCTATATCAAATTAATATAGTTTTATTGCAAAGGGTTTTTATTGTCAAAACTTTGGCATTGGCTTATGAAGAGGCCATCAACATTGACATACAACTTAATCCTTAGGTGCTTGGAACACCTAATATCTACATCAATGTACTAGTTTTGAATCCAATTCCACATGTGAATCATAACATCCTTACATTTAATTAGAATCATTTATACACACCACCGCCTCTAACATAGATGTCACATACGAATTATAGTTTCTTAAACAATCATGCATATGGTATTATTTACCATTAGAATTAGAATCTAGTTACATCCCCTACTACAGTTGCCTGAGGTATGAATTATACTAAAGCAAAGCTAGATGCCAAATAAAAAATGGTCCAAAAATTAAGCAATGATTTTATTGACATGTAAAGAATGATAGGCAATATTAATGTCCTAAATAATAATCAAAATTCTAGTTTCCAAAGTTATAATAGACCCTTCAATAGGCCTCAAAATAATATAGAGTAGTCTAAAAAGCCTCTGAAAATCAATATAGTATAAATAGCCTTGCCCAACTGATGCAAAATATGTAACACATTCTGAACATGGTGACCTTGATTGTGCTAAGTTTTGTGTAACTTTTAAGACTTTTAAAATAGAGGTGGTGAGGTAATATATGATTCATAACCCATAATAATTGCACCATGACTTTGGATCTTCAAGCACTATTATGTTTTTTGAGACCCATGAGTTTTCTTTATTGAGAAAAGATTACAACATACTAGAACACAACACTGATGAGATCCATGCCTTCTAGAAATATCAAAAAGGTGGTTAAAAATTGAGGAATAGGCATCCCCTCCAATGTTTACTCCTCAAAATATCATAGCCATTCCACTGAATCCAAAAGTTGATAATAATACACCTCCCTCGAAAGGGAATTATCAGCTTTAAAATAAAGAGGAATAGATCAAAGGGGGATACAACATAGTCAAGGACATGAAGATAATAAAGGAAAACATCACCCTTCATGAATTGGCCTAGATTATTGAACAAAAATAACTCCAATAAAAGACTATCATAGGGAAGGCTCCTATATAAATTATAAAAGTTCATATAGTGAAAACAAAAGCCCATGACACTAATGTTATATATAGAATTAAGTTGGAGGTTCTAACTTTTTTGTTGACCATTAGGGCATTTGGAAAAAAATTCACAATTACTTAGTCAATTATGGAGCTTTAGCCACTATGATGCCTACTTTTATTTGTCAAATCTTGGCCTAACACTCAGCCTATCAAAGAGAATAGTCTCACAGTTGGATAAAATAGTGGTACTAGTGATTAAAGAGCTGACTATTATACATATTTTGGTAGCATCTAAGCCATAAGTACAGATGATTGTTAACATCCTTATAGTAAACATACCTAAAGGGTATGGACTATTATTGTGTATGGACTAGTATAACACACTCAATAATTACCTCTCAACAAATTTCTCTCACATTTGGCTACCATGGAGAGGCCTTCCAAACCAAATACAAATTGATCAAGAACCAAGAATGAAGTATCCTATCATAATGTATAGTTTCAAGACCAAAGAGGTGAGTTATGAATCCCTTAATCTTAGAATTTATACTTACACCACATGAAATGAAATACAAGAACCCAAATCTCATAACCCTACCCAACAATGGACTCTCCACTTTGATAGTGCTAGATCCAAATAGGGATCAGGTGTAGGAGTTTAATTGATTAATCCACAAGTAGATAAGTTCTTTGAAGTATACAAATTATAGTTTCCTTATACCAATAATAGAGTCAAACATGAAGCATTGATTTTGGGATTGCACTTTTCCCTCAAAAATATTATCAAATAGTTGTTGGTATATGGGGATTTAGATATGGTAATTAATCAGGGTAAAAACAAATAATAGTGTAAGTTACATATCTAAAAATATATAATAAAAAATAATGGGATTTGATTGAATCCTTTGAGGATTTAAATATAATTGTTTTTCTCAAGGAATAAAACCAAGTTACAAATTCACTAGTTGCTTTAGCTACCAATTTGGAACCTCTCCAAGAATGCCAAGTATAGATATTCTCCATTGAGTTAGTACTTTATCCTTATGTTCTCGACAACATAGATAATTTTCAATTCTTCAATGATGACTAATAAATCATAAAATTTCTAACCAACTCAGGGTAATTTGAGTCCCAAATCATTCATGAAAAATAATTTAGTTATCTATGCTAAGAGGAGTCAAATGAGGAAGGTATCATCTAGATCAAATAAAATTATCTTCCACTTGGAATGGTTTTTGTTGACTAAATTTGACTTTTAGGTCAAATTAGGCCACCACTAGGTAAAAAATTGGTTTTCTAGATGTTTTGGGGTGCACAATATCTTTTCATGAGCTGTTTCATGGGTCATTTGATGTTTTTAAATGATATATTAGCCTTGGTCATAAATTTCATTAACCAACATTCCCTTTTGAGTCATTTTATGGGTAAAAAAGGAGTATTTAATGCTTTTTATGGGTGGGAAATGTGAAGATGTCAAAAGATGATGGCATACCCCATGTGTTCCTAGAAGTCTTAAATAACTATCAAAACTTAAATATGGTAGGTTATGCAGAAGAAAGGGAAGATTTATTGAAGGAAAAGAAGAGTTTAGCACTTGTACAACCTCCTTGGGAGGTGGGCCACATGGGAAATGGCCAAGTAGTGCCTTTTAAACTTTTTCATGCTAATTTTAATATTTATTTAGCTTTGAAAAATTATTTTTTATCCAAAACCATTTTATTCATTTTTTTACCTTTTTTAGCAAGCAAAAGTGACTTGCAAGTTTGTACTTGGTACAGTCATCACAAGGGGTTTATGTAAAAATAATATTATAGGTATATTATAAACTTAGTCATATTCTATTTGATGCTTGGTTTTAGAGGAATGGTGGTCCCAGCTCTATGAACCATTCCTAAGAAGTTGACCTTCCAAATCTACGTGCTAATCTATGTACCCTATAAGTTTCACCTTAGTTTGAGAAGCCCCATATAATCTACTTGATGATGTTTGTTCCATAACATGTTGGATCCATACTCTAATGGTATTTATGGTTAATTACATGTTTCAAGTTTATTTGAGAGTCCAAATAGCTCACTTTGTAGGAAGGTACCACCATGTGCAATTTTAGTCAGTTTTCTACTTGTAGGATTTTGAATTCCATATAAAGGCTTTCATGTGAATATGATATGGTGTATTTAAATGTATAAATTATATATTTTCTACCTCCTTTCCATGTTTGGCCTCATAATTCCATGATTGGACCAAGCTCTCAATTCATTGTCATACTCATAATTAGTTTTCTATCTGCCACTTAGTTACAATCATGTTTTCAAACTCTGATCATGCTTATAAAGGGAAAATGGAATCTCTAAAGGGTATTTGATATGTAATTTTGTATGAATAGTAAGTTTCATCCTTATAAATATCAAAATTAAGTCTATAATGGTAGTCATGTGCAACTTAAATAATCTAGAAACCATTGACACCCATCTATAGGTATCCCATGAGAAGACCATTCATGTTAAAGGGAGTTTATGAGATATATGAAGTTATAAATGATCAATAAAGACTATTTTTAACCCTTGGGAGGAACCTAAAACTCATAAGGAGATATAAAAAACCATGCACATTGTTATCACTGCATTCACTATTTGTATATTGATGATGACCACCTATAGGTGCCCTTGAAAAAAGTACATAGGTTCTTATATGGGAGGTTAGAACATAAAAAGGCTTTACTTGGGATCTTGGTAAGTGGAATTAGCCATTTCAAACCTGGTTGAGAGACTAGGTTAACAAATGGGGTTAAAAATCACTTCAAATGCATGAGATGACTAATACAAGGATACTTTCCCTAAAAGAGTAAAACAAAGGTCAAGGGAGCTTTTGTGATTAACATATGACATTGTGGTAAAAGATTCTAAGACATCCCAATAGCTTGGTTTTGTATCCCCTACATAGGTCAATCAAATTGAAAAATATTAGGGACAAATTAATAATGGAATTTACTTTTTAGGAGCCTCAGATTTTCTTCTAAAAGCACTAAAAACCTACAGTAACATCTATAGGATTTTGGTCAAAAGTAACCTTGCATTCCATGTTCACAATTTTAGACAATGATACTAATGTAAAGTGATTATAAAATTTTAAAATGACATATATATCATAATTAATCATCAATAGAAGAGGATATATGGTTTTGGTTACTTTTTCGTACCTCCAGTTTGTACATTGTGGAGATTATACACCTTTAGGCAGGGGTTCATAATCTAGTAGGAAAGGACTCAATTGAGAAGCTAGAGTGCATATGAGTTCAAATGGGAAATTGGATTGATAATAAATAATATTAACAACTCAATTAAGTTCATGTTGGATTCATGAGCTATAAAAAAGATAAAATAGACCTACAAAGACCTCCCAAAAAGAGTTAGATGCAACCTACAACATAGTACAATCTTAATGAAGATGGGAAGTGAGTATGTCAAAGAGATGGAAAGGGAATTTGTAGAAAGTTGAAGGGATATATAGACTTTAGGTATCTTCACCCAGACCATTATTGTCTATATAATCCTTTGAAAATGGAAAATAAGCATGTAGTCAAGCAAACATAGTCCATTTGTGGTTAAACTCTGCACAATCCCTCCTCCAAGAGGTCTATCTTCCTGGAATTTAGATGAGTTAAGGGGTATATTGACCCAATAAAGAGATATTTTTTTCATATACATATATGACTCGGAAAATCCCCTAAAATATGTGGTTTTTCTTTAAAAATAGGGGAAGTGACCTTTGTTGTCTCAAACAGAGGGCACTTCCCTAAGTGTATAGGTTTATAATCTTGACGAATAAAGGTAAATGGATGAGCTCAAAGTTTATTTTACCTATTTGGGAGGTTTGATAGGTTTAATTACATATAAAAAAAATTGTATAACATCCCACATCAGTATATATAAAAATGAGGAGGTTTAACATGCTAAGGTTGTAGGCAAGCCTACTAGGCATGAGTAGGCCTAAAGGTCCAAATGAGAAAGCATTGTCATTTACACCTTAAAGTGAGACTCATATACCATTTTAAAATTTTTATTGGATTTTTATATAATTTTTTGAGATAGGGGAAACCATTAGATGTTATTTTGAGCTTTGTGGTACAATCAAGCTTACTGGGCATGTTAAAGTCTAGATTCCAAATGAGAAACCAGTCACACTATTAACATTAAATATGAGTTATAACATATTGAATTATGTGTATGGGGTCTTAAAATATGTTTTAAAGTCTTTATATTTTATTATAAACATAAAAGGTCCACTTTTGACTAGAGAACTCACTTAGACATGCAGGAAGGAGGAAAACAAACTAGAGTAGGCAGCTTCAAATGCTCATTTCACTTTTGAGGATCTAAATGGGAGTTTTAAAAGTTTAGGGATGTTAGTAAGGTCCTTAAAAGATAAAATTAGTGATTTTTTTTTGAATTTTGGACGTGAAACCTTTATGAATAAAGATTAAGGGATTAAACTGCTTAGAAACCCTTGCAAACCCTTATAGAGACCCGATTGAGATTATGAGGATAAATATGTACCAAAATGAACTATAAAGGCATTAATTATCATTTTAACATATATAATAATACCTAAATATCCCCACATACTCTTTATTTGTATAGACATGTATGGATGGGGTGAGAAATAGGCTATTTTTGACCATTTTATGTGTTGTATAGGATACAAGAGGTTTCAAGAGGTTCAATCAAGTTTTAGAGGAATATAAATACTTTTAATAACTCCATATTTCAATTTTATTCCAAGGATAAACTTATAAGTTTACAAACTAGGTGCTTCAACTCAGGTAATCAAAATTGGTCTAATGAACAAGCTAGGGAGAAGTGTGAAAACTTCAAGTGAATGGCTTCTGAAGGTGTCCTTGGTTATTATAAGTCCATGGAGAGTATTTAAAGGTTTTATTAACTTATTCCTATGGATTTTAATGAGAAATTTAATCCAAATTTGATGACAAGTGTGTAGGGTGCATGGAAGAGCAATTTTTTTGGTAGTAGATGATGATTGCTTCTTTTTAGGTGATTTTAGATGACTAGGCATAAAAATAATACATATAAATTAATGTATGATGTCCTTAAACTTAATTAAAATCATCATAACTATTCCTAATTATTTATAAGGCATTCAAATAGGGCTAATCATGTAGGTAGTTTTTCTGAGCCAAAATAAGGAGTTTCTTGCCACTTTTCATGAAGTTTATGACTTGGATTAAATTTGTATCTCTTTAACTTTCATGTTTCATCCAAAATCCCCATATAATTCAAAATTAACTAATTTTATCATATTTAAAAGTGTCCTTGTGACCCTTGGACTTATCTCTTCTCCTCCCTCTCTCAAGTTATATAAGAACTAGCCATTTTGGCATTGTATTGGATACTCCACTTGAGTATGGAAAATTCATACTCATTTTTATACCTTTTTATATGTAATAAAACTAATTATTACCTATTACATTACTATTTTTATTGTGTTCACTTGGAATTTTTGATTTTGCATAAGTGAATACTATGGATTCCTTAGCATGTTTTGTTATTCTTTCATGATATTTATAGTTAGAAAGATTCTTATTATAGGGAATGAAAAATATTTTAGTAGATGTAAAATGAGTTACTATTTTTATTATTTCCCTCATATGCCTTTTTTCTATTCCTCTTAGCTTTGCATATTCATCCATAACCTCACAATGTAACATTGATGTGAGGAGATGAAGATTGGAGAAGTGTATGTTGAGTTTGTCCTTTGATTTAAAGTTTAAAATGAATATGATTAGATGTCATAATTTTATTTGGTCTATCAAATCCCTTATATTATTTTTATTTTAATTATCCTTCTCCCTTTTCTCCCCCAAGTTTAGTTGTAGATGCAATCCAAGTGGTACATCAAGGGAGCTATCCCTATCTAGAGATTCACTTAATTCCTTTGGCTACCCACAAGGCTAAAGGTGAGTCCATTGTGACACTTATATGAGGAGATATTTTCATCTCCTAAAAGGGTATAAATCCAAGTGACAACAATTTTTTTCATGCTTGATGGGACTCTTGTTCCAAGAGGTTGAGTTTTTTGGTGTTATTTCTCAATAATCAGCATTTATAAGCATCTATCAAAGCATCAATGACAACTTAAAAGATAAATACGTTGGTAAATAATCATATTTTATCCTTTGAATATTGTTATAAATGTATTTATTTGTGTTCTTGCTTTCAATTAAGTTTCATGGCTGAATTTGGTGTTGAGTTTTGTTCTCTACAAGTTGGTGAGACATTGCAAGCTTGTGCCATTCCCTATCAGTATGAACAAGTCCTTGGTCAACCTTACAATGATCCTTACCAACCTTAATATTATATCTATCATCTCCAATATAATCCTTATCAGCTCATTTATTAAGTGTATCAATCCTATCAAAATGGATATCAACTCTATGAGCCATGGAAGCCATATAGCCCTTTATTTTCCTCTCCATATGGACACCATGTTGTTGGACAATATGATGAGAATGGCTACTAAGAAACACCTCTCTATCAGCCTCAATATGATCCCTATCATTATTAATATGATTTATATCAGCCTCAAGAGAATTCTTATGAGTCTTGTCAAATGAAACCAAATGTTTTCATGGATTGTACACAAAACTACCATTAACAAGATGTATCTCCAACTCATGTAGATGTTACTCCTCCTAATCATCCCAAAAATTCACTTCCATATGAGCTCACTACTGCTTTCCTCTTTTTTGAACCCATTCATAAGCCTTCTCCTTCATCCCAAACTCCAAATCCAACTCCTTCAACTTCTACTTGATTCATACTCTAGCTCCTTCACCTCAAATCCATGAGCCTATCCATCAACCTTTAACATCATTCCTTCTTAACAAGGAACCTATCTTGAGAGAAGTAAGTAAAAAAGAGAAAACTCAATTCATGTCTAATAAAAAGTATCTCATGAATAATTATGAGGAATAAATCACCATAGGGATTCCCCTTGGTGAACAAAAGAATAATCCACTAGCTAATGTCTTTATATTTTAAGAGATGTGTGTTCATGAAGAACCCCCTACACTTCACCCTCAATCTAATTTTGAGTTTTATGTGCCACCTCCACCAGCTAATTCATCTTGTCCTCACCATATAATTATTTTACTTGAGGTACATATCATATGGGTACCTAATGAGGATCATCTGGTTGATAAATAAAGAGAATTCTTACTTGAAGAAAAACTACCTTTGTAGTAGCCTCATTGGGTTGGGTCACATGATTTCAAGATGCCTAGTCTTGGAATTACCATGAATGAGAAAGAGATGGAAGATCTTACGTCCTTTAAATAATACTATAAAACTGATCAAAATGTTGTATATGATCATCTCAAATATGAAGTGGAATTTACTATCAATAATGAAAGTCAAGTCATCCCTTAAGATGTGGTAGTCCTAATAGAGTTTCATGAGACTAAGATAGAGGAAATAAATCTTAAAGATGGCATCCATGAAGAAGAATATTTATAGAAAATATTTAATGACATTTGTAAGGAATTTTATGATTTATGTGAAAATTCTCTTTATCCAAAATATTTCACACCTGATGACAAGCTTATTGATGAGTCTAAACTTGATATTGAGTGTTCAACCAAACATAGAGAGGAATATCTTTCTACTGATCAAGAACCTATTGTCATGAAGTCACTTAGTGATGCTAGTATATAAGATGTTGTTATTAAAGATAATCCAATACCATAACCTGACCTTGAATCACTATTATAGCCATGGGAAATTGAATAACATCCACTTGATGACATCATACATCAAGAATAAAAGACTGAAGAGGTAGTGGTTTTGAGGATAAAGAGGACAAAGATGATTAACAACTACAAATTAATCTCTTGCAATAGCTTGAAGAGATTTACAAATTTGAGGGACAAGTGTATGAAAAGGTAAAAGAAAATTCTTCTATGGAATATAGTGAACAAGATTGGGAAGAATTTGGAAATATCCTTAATGATCTAGAATAACTTGCAATTGAGAGGAAGCCCAATCTTATTGAGAGCACTACAGAAGACAAGAAAGTATGCCTTGTTTAATTTCCACTTGAATTTGTAATGAATGATCCACATAAAAAAATTGAGGGAATTTGGAGGCAAGAGGAGTTAATTTCCTTAGTCAACTTGTTTGGAGTTGCTTGGTTCTTATTGAACATCATGCCAATGAGGTTGGCAAACATTGTGAAAAAGTTAGAGGAATCAATGCTAATTTATAAAGGGCTACATGCCTCACTAAATACCTCATGTCATGAAGCAAGCAAGGTTTAAAAATTTCCCTTTGATTTAGGATGGAGGTAAGATTGATTTTTGATTGTATAAAATAGGTTATTTTATGATTTCCCTAAGTGTTTTGAGCACATGTGTGTTTGCTTTGTTGGTGTGTGTTTTTTTATTTTTTTTGGTTGAGGTAGTCAAGTAGTATTGTATTGATAAAATTCAATGGTCAAAGGTTCTCCTTATTTATCTCAAGTTTTAGATTATTCCTAATCCCAATGGATTCATAAGTCTACTGGTCCAGCTAGTAAGGCAGGCATACTATCCCTATGAATAACTAATTTGTTGACCAAATTTAAATTTTAGGTTAAATTAGGGCACCCATAAGTAAAAAAATGGTTTTATAGATGTTTTTGGGGGAATACTATATTTTCATGAGGTTTTTCATAGGTTATTTGATGTTTTTCAATGATATTTAACCTTGGTTATAAATTTTATTAGCCAACATGCCCTTTTGAGTCATTTTAGGGGTTAAAAAGGTGAATTTAATACTTTATACAAGTTTTTTGAGAAATTTGAAGGTGAAAAAATATTATTTCATGACCCATGTGTCCCTATAAGTATTAAGTAACTGAAAAAACTAAAACATGGTAGGTTATGTAGAAGAAAGGGCAATTTTCTTAAAGGAAAAAATGGGTTTGGTACTTTTACATCCTCTTTGGGAAGTGTGCCACATGGGAAATTATCAAGATGTTCCTTTTAATTTTTCCCATGCTAGTTTTAATGTTTGGTTAACTTTATAATTGTCATTTTTTATTGAAAATCATTTTGATCCTTTTTCACCTTTCTTGGAAAGCAAAAGTGACTTACAAGTTTATACTTGGTATGGTCAGCAAAAGGGGGTTTAGGAAAAATAATCTTAGAAAAATATTATAAACTTATTCATATTCCATTTTATTCTTGGTTGTAGAGTAATGGTTGTCACAACTCTATGAACCATTCCTAAGAAGTTGACCTTCCAAATCTACCTACTAATCTATGTACCCTATAATTTTTGCCTTAGTTTGAGCATCTATATACAATCCATGTATTTATTTTGGTTTTATATCATGTTTTATTACTCATATAATGGTATTCATCATTAATTTCATGTTTAAAATTGATTTGAGAGTCCAAATAGCTCACTTTGTAAGAAGGTACCACCATGTGGAATTTTAGTTAGTTTTCCACTTGCAAGAGTTTGAATTCCATATAAAGGATTCCATGTGAATATGGTATGGTGTATTTCCATGTCTTAATTCCATATTTACTACCTAATTTCAATTTTTGGCCTCATAATTTCATGATTTGATCAAACTATCAATCCATTGTCACACTCACAATTAGTTTTCTACTTGCCACTCAGTTATAGTTATGTTTTGGAACTCTAATCATGATTATAGATGAAAAATGGAGGATATAAATGGTATTTGATATGTCCTTGTGTATTAATAGTGATTTTTATCCTTTTAAATAACATAATTAATTTTTTTATGGCATTCATGTGTAGCTTAGATAGTGTGGTAGCCATTGTTACCCATCTACAAGTATCCCATTAGAAAACTAGTCATGTTAAAGGGAGTGTATGGGTCAAATGAAGTTATACATGATCAATAAAGACTATTTTTAACCCTTAAAAGTATCATAAAACTCATAATTATATACAAAAACCATGCACATTTCTATCACTCCATTCACTATTTACAGATTGAAGATGACCACCTATAAGTGGCCTTGACAGAAGTACATAGGTTCTTATATGGGAGGTTAGACAATAATAAGGCTTTCCTTGGGATCTTGGTCAGTGGAATTGGCCATGGAAGACCCACTTGAGAGAATAGGTTAAAAAATGGCGTTGAAAATCACTTCAAAAGCATGAGATGACTAATATAGGGATACTTTGCCTAAAAGAGTAAAATAGAGGTGTAGGGAGCTTTGGTGATTAACATATGACATGGTGGCAAATGATTATAAGACATCCAAATAACCTAGTTTTATATCCCCTACATAATTCAATGACTTTTTTTTTAAAAAATTGCAAATTACTAATGGACGTTGGTTTTTAGGAGCCTCAAAATTGCTTCTCCAAGCACTAAAAACCTATAGTAACATCTATAAGATTTTGATCAAAAGTAACCTTGCATCCATGTTCATAATTTTAGACCATGCTACTAAGGTTAAGTTATTAAAAATGTTAAAAGTGACATATATGGCATAATTAATCATCAAGATAAGATGATAGGTGGTTTTGGTTCCTTTTTAATACCTATAATCTGCACATGGTGGAGATTATACACCTTCAAGCAAGGGTTACCAGTCTAGTAGGAAAGACTAAATTGAGAAGCTAGAGTGCAAATGAGGCCAAATGGGAGATTTTATTGATAATAAATAATATTACCACCTCAATTAACGTCATGGTGTCTTCATGAGCTATAAATAGGAGAAAAAAACCTACAAATACCTCCTAAAAAGAGCTAGATGCAACCTACAACAGAGTATAGTCTTGGTGAAGATGAGAAGTGAGTATGTTAAATATATGGAAAGGGAATACATAGAAATATGAAGTGATATATATAATTTATTTATTTTAAACATGACCATACATTTATATATAATCCTTTTACAATGGAAAATAAGCATGTAATCAAGTAAACATAGTCCATTTATGGTTAAACCCTGTACAATCCTTCGTCTATAGAGGTCTGTCTTAGAATTTAGATGCATTAAGGGGTATATTAACCCAATAATTATATTTTTTTAAAATATCAACTATATTACTTTTAAAATACCCTAAAATATGTTTTTTGTCTAAACAAATAGGGGAAGTGTCCTTTATTTTGTCTTAGATGGAGGGCACTTCCCTAAGTGCATAAGTATGATGTCTTGAGGAATAGAGGTAAAGGGATGAGATCAGAGATTATTGGACCTACTTGGGAGGTGTCATAGGTTTATTTAAATATATAAAAACATGGAAAACACCTCAAAGTAGTATAAATACAAATATGGAGGTTTAACATGCTAAGGTTGCAGGCAAGCCTACTAGGCATGAGCAGGTCCACAGGTTCAAATGAGAATACCTTGTCATTTACACCTTAAAGTGATACTTATAGACAATTTTAAAATTTTTATTATATGTTTATATAAAATTTTGAGATATTTTTAAATAGGGTAAACCATTAAAGGTTATTTTGAGCTGTGTGGTAGAATCAAGCTTACTAGGCATGCTAAAGTCTATATTCCAAATGAGAAACCAGTCACACTCTCAGCATTAGATATGAGTTATAGCATATTGAATCATGTTCATGGGGTATAAATATAGGTTTTTAATCCTTTACCTTATGGGAGAAACCATAAAAGGGCCACTTTTTATTAGAAAACTCACTCAAACTTATAAGAAGGAAGAAAACAAGCTCGAGTAGGCAACCTCAAATGCTCATTTATATTTTGAGGATATACATGGGAGTTTGATAAGTTTAGGGATGTTAATAAGGTACTTAAACATCAAATTAGTGGATTTTTTTAAGGTTATATGTGAAACCTTTATGAACAAAGCTTAAGGGCTTAAACAACTCAGAAACCCTTATAAACCCTTACAAAGACCTAATTGTGAAGACGATGCTAAAGATGCACCCAAATGAACAAAAATATCATGAATTATGATTATAAATTAAACAAGTATCCATTAGGATCCCCCTATGCTCTTTGTCTATACAAACTTGTATGGATGAGGTGAGAAACATGGTATTTTTTACCATTTTTGTGTTTTACATGCTACAAGAGGTTTCAATAGGTAAAATCAATTTTGGGAGGAATATCAAGACTTTTAATAACTCCATGTATCCATTTTATTTCGAGTATAAACTTATAAGTGTCCAAACCAAGTGCTTCAACTCAGCCAGTCAAAATTGGCCTAATGGACAAGTTAGGGAGAAGTCTCAAAACTTCAAGTTAATGGATTTTAAAGGTGTTATTGGTGCTTATAATTCCATATAGATAATTAAAATGTTTCATTAACTTCCTCCCATGTATTTATGTTATAAAATGAATCCAAATTTGATGACAAGTGTGTAGGGTGCATGGAAGAGCAGTTTTCTTAATAACAAATGATGATTGTTCCTCTCCATATGATTTTAGATGACCAGGCCTACAACTAATGCATGTAAAGGAATGTTTGATGTACTTAAACTTAATTATAATAATCATAACTAGTACTAATTAGTTATAAGGAATTTAAATAGGGCTAATCATGTAAGCAGGTTTTTTGAGCCAGAATGAGGAGTTTCTTACCAATTTTCATGAAGTTTATGACTTGGATTGACATTGGTATCTCTTGACCTTGCATGGTTCATCCCACATCACCTTATAATACACAATTAACTAATTTTCTCATCTTTACAATTGTCTTTGTGACCCTTGGACTTCTCTCTTCTCCTCCCTCTCTCATGTTTTATAAGAATTAGCCATTTTGGCATTGTATTAGATACTCCACCTAAGTATGGTAAAGCCCTATTCATTTTTATACCTTTTGATCAATAATAAAACTGATTTTTACCTCTTCCATGAAAATTTCTAGTGTTTTCATTTGAAATTTTTTATTTTGCATAAGTGAAGACTATGGATTCACTAGCACATTTTATCATTCTTTCATCCTATTTATAATTAGAAAGCTTCTTTTTGCAGGAAATGTGAAGTTTTTTAGGAGATATCAAGGATTGAGTGAGTTATTATTTTAATTAGTGCCCTCATAAGCCTCTTTTCTAGTCCTCCTAACTTTTTACATTCATCCATAACCTCATAATGTAACATTGATGAGAGAAGATGACGATTTGAGATGTGTATGTTGAGTTTGTCCTTCGATTTCAAGTGCAAAATGCATATGGTTGGATTCCATCATGTTATTTTGTGTATAACCTCCCTTAGGTTAGTTTTGTTCTAATTATCCTTATCCTTTTTCACCCCCCAAGTTTACTTGTACTTCCCATCCAAAGTGGTACATCAAGGGAGATAGCCCTATCTAGAGATTCACCTTATTCCTTAGGATACCCACAAGCCTAGAGGTGATTATATTATGCCACTTATATGAGGAGAGATTTTCATCTCCTCAAAAGGTGAAAATCCAAGTGACAATAGTTTCATTAGAAATATCATTTGATAAATATCCCCAATCTCAATACCAAAGGCAACCTAAGGTTAGTGATTCTAACTTCAAAAGGGAGAATTTTGGTGATGAGAGTAGCCCATGTTATGTCAACATTGGACTTATTTTTAATCCATAAGAAAGGCAATAGGTGAAATATTTAGTCACCCAATACAAATAGGTGATTACATGGATGTATGAGGACTTGAAGGTTTATGACCCAAAGGTCATCACCCATACAATTATACTAAAACCAAACCATAAGACATTCAAATAAAGATAGATACCATTAAACCATACCATGGAACCTATCATTCAAAGAGATGTAGAAAATCCATTAAGTGTTAGGATAATCTTCCTAATCAAGAATTCTACTTGGGTGGCCAATTTAGTCCCAATCAAAAAGAATAATAGAGAAATTAAATTTTTTTGATTTTAAAAAATTGAATAAAGCTTTTGATAAGGAAAATTACCCACTACCCTCCCTAGATGAGATTATTTAGATAGTTAGTGGCTCTGAAATGGTGTCCTTCTTGGATGGATTTTCAGGTTATAACCAAGTGCTAGTAGAATCATAAGATAGATTTAAAACTTCATTTACAATAAATTAGGATACCTATGCATATAAGAGGATGAATTTTGGCCTAATTAATGCAAGAACCACCTTTCAATGAGCAATGGATCACACATTTCAAGGATTGATAGGTAAATGTATAATCATCTATATGGATGATCTTATTATTTTCTCTAAGAATATAAATGATCATGTAGGACATATGTAGTCAATATTTAACAGATGTTGAAGGTTTGACATCTCATTTAACCAAAAAAAAGCATATTTGAAGTTACTAATGGTAAGATTTTTGGACATATCATTACCAAAAAAGGGATCATCATCAATCCAAATAGAATCCAGGGTATTTCAAATATTACATTGCCAAACAATAATGATGATCTCAATTCTTTCTTTGGGAAAATAAATTTTGTAAGAAAGTTCATCTCAAGATTTGCAATAATTGTGAGACCCCTAAATGCAATGCTCAAATAGGTTGCCAAAGTGGAATGGACATTTGAGGCTTGAAATTCTTTTCAAGACATCAAAGATTCTATATATTAGGCCTCGATACTAATTAGTCTATATTTCATAAAGGACTTCTACTTATACTCATTTGCTTCATAACATATAATTGATGTTGTCTTAATGTAAAAGAAAGATGAGATTGATCATCCCATTCCATTCATGAACATGAATTTGAAGGATGCAGAGCTTAGGTACTCCATGATAGATAAGCAAATCTTCACTTTTGTGAAGGAGGTGAATAAATTATATCATTTCATCCTCATAAATAAGACTATCACTATTATACCTGACCCTATTATCAAGCTTACCTTGACATATAATGAATTGGGAGAATGAAAAGGCAAATGGATGGAAAATTTGTTGGAATTTTATATAAAAATCAAGCCTATTAAAATCATCTTATTTTAGGGCATCATCCAAATCATAACTGAGCCTAACACATGCATTACTATTGAAGAGGTTTGTGAGGCCCAAGTGTCTAGAGGGGAATGATATAATAACATAGTTCAATATCTACTTACAAGTACTTATCCCCTATAACTCAACCAAGAATGAAGAAGATCTTTGAGACTTAAATCCACTCACTACATGATTATAAAAGGAGTTATTTATAGGATAAATTATGAAGGAACCTACATTATATGTGTATAAATAGAAGAGGCCCAAGAGATTATGGAAAACCTATATCAAAATATAGGTAGTGATCATCCCTCTAGGAACACCATGACTCAAAAATACTAAGAATGGGTTATTATTGGCCAATAGTCTTCAAATATGCCCATGACCATGTAAAGACATGTCATGAATACCAAAATTTATAAAAAAGAGATTTACATGCAAAAATGTCCTTGTAACATATTATTGATGAAAGTCCATTTTCCCAGTATAAGTTAGACTTCATTGGCATCAATAACCCAAACTCTTTAGCGGTTCATAAGTTTGTACTCATTACCATGGATTTCTTCACCTGATGGATTGAGGCAGTGGCCACCAAGAATTATAGAGCATAGGATGTGATTCACTTCTTCAAAGAACACATAAAAATTACATATGTCACTCTCATATCTCTAGTTTGTGACAAAAGATCAACATTCTAATCAACTAAATTTACTGAATGGGCTCATGATAATCAAATCACCATTAGGTCATCTTCTAACCACTATCCTCAAGGAAATGGATTAGTTGAAGCAATGAATAAGAACCTGATAAATATGATTAAGAAAATGGCTATGGATAATCTTATGGACTGGCATAATCTAATTCAATATGCCCTATGGATAGATTGAATAAGATATAATAAGCCTTTAAGGCCTCACCCTATCTACTGGTGTATGGATGATGGCCAATATTCCCAATCATGTAAAAGTTGATGACCTATGAATTTATGCAAGAATATATGGAACCAAATGAAAAAATAGAATCTCAATTATTGGATATTGTAGAAATGTAAGACTTGATGACTAAGGCCCTATAGACTCTCAATAAACATCAAGACATAGTTAAATTATGGTTTGATAAAAGGGAAAAATTCAAAGTATTTATGATCTTTGATCTAGTGCTTCTATAGGATAAAGCCCATGAAAAAAGGGAAGCATGATAAATTTTTCTCACTATGGATTGGACCATACCACATTTCAAATATCTTGGGCAATAATGTGTTTCATGTAAGGGAGATTCAAAGTAATTACCTTACATATCTAGTCAATGGTTAATTTTGAAACATTACTTTATGGTTGTACTATCTAAAGTTTCCCCTTAATAATGAAGAAGGTGTGGTAGATGTAATAGTTTCCTATTTTATTTTTCTTACTTTCTAGTTTTGTTTCCCTAATTTCTTTTTTAGTTTTATTGCTTTCTAATTTATTTTTCTTGCTTTCTAGTTTAGTGTTCCTAATTTCTAGGTTAGACATTTTATTGTTTCCTATGATGATCTAAATTGGTTTATCCTAACATGATAGAAATAACATCCTACCCACTAGGATCCTACTCATACTTAAATTTTTATGTGAAAATAAAGGGAAACCACAAAGGGACTCATAATTTGTGAACTATTCACACTTTTGGTGTCTAAGGTCTTCAAGATTTGGGTATGTAATGATAGTCATTCAGGGTTGTGTCACAATTGAATATTTCTACTAGGTACATGAAAGTTACTCTAAAATACTCCATATAAATTATAAAGTTTTCTCATTCCATTGGACCAAGCACATTCTTCATACTAATACTTGTTTGGAGTTGATAATCACTGGTGTAGATGTAGCTTGCAGGGATGTTCATGGTGGTTTTGGCTCTCCTTCAATTCATATATATATATATATATATATGAAGTGAAGAAGGAGAGCCAAAACCACCATATATATATATTTGTGTGTGTGTGTGTGTGTGTGTGTGTGTGTGTGTGTGTGTGAATGAAACAATGAGAGAAATAAACACCATGACCTGGTATAGTTGTAAAACAAATTATATACTAGAATGTCCCTTCAGCTACATCCACACTAGTTCATGGTGGTTTTGGCTCTCTGTCATTCATTCATTCATTCATTCATTCATTCATTCATTCATTCATATATATATATATATATATAAAAGAAAAGAACCAATGTGTTCAGGAAAAAGGAGCAATCAATAAATCCCAAATAAAATCAAAATGGGATTAAAGGCTCATATGATGAAATAAGGTCAATGTACCATACATCATGCTCAAAAATGGAGTAAGAGGGGAGAAAAAACCCAAATTTATCTTTTTTGGGGTTATGGAAACATTGATGGTAGTAGATTAATTCCTAAACTCCCTTGATTTAATGATCTTCAAAAGAACTAGACCAAAACCTACAACTACTCCAAGTCTTTTTAATTATCCTCACATCAAGGATTAAATAACTTAACTTTAGCACACATAGATCCATGTATGTGAAGATAAGTATGTTTTATGATGTAGTTGGGAATTCTTTTATATCTTTGACTTGAATACTTTTTTTGTGGCATGGTTCATGTTTAATTTTAAATTGCTAACCAAAGTTTTGAGTTCTTAAATAATCGAAAGTATTCCCCCTATAAGTCACCTTTTTTTAACCTAACATTCCCCCTATTATTTGTTTAAAAATAATGGGGACCCACCTTTACTTTTGATTTGGTCCTATTTTTTAAGTTTTTTTCTTTATTCTATGAAAGTTTTATGGATTGTTCCTTGATCTCAATACTTGAAAGTATAAACAATGGTGTTTTACATTTTAGACTAACTTATAAATGTCTTTAGTGAATTTTATACCTATGTAAGTTTTATACTTATCAGAAGTTCTTCTTTTTAGAAACTTTGAAATTTAAAATTCCTTAAGTTTAGAATTTTGTTTGTCATAGAAACTACTCAAGACTTGTTCATCAAACATTTTTTTCATAACTTCTTTTAAAAAAATTTCACTTCAAATAATTTTTTTGGAATAGACTTTATCACCAATTTTTTTTGGAAGTTATATTTAGGATTTATATTTAGAACCCCTTCATTAGAATTTTTTTTTTGGAGATTTTATTTGAGATTTTTATTCAAACATTATTTTAAAGGACTTGGTCTTTAGACATTTTGTTTGGGTTTTGTGTTTAGAGCCTTTGATTTGTGAGATTTTTTGGCTTGGTCCTAACATGAAACCTGACTCCTAACTATCGAAAGCCCACTAGACTTATCTATCAAAGTGGAACTACTTCACGACACTTGTCAATGAATGCAAAGACATGGATTCCCTAAAAAATAATCTAACAAGGTGTGAATTATATGAATGTTGGGAATTAAAAGTGCACAAACTAGAATTAAATATAAAAGCCATATCAATGACTTATGACTATTGACATGTTAATTGATCATAAGTAAATAATAATATCAATTGTTAATATATAAACAAATCCCTATTGACATGTACATAAACTAAAAAGAAGCAACCATCATAAAGAAGTTTTCAAAATCTAGGAAACTAAATTTGAGCAAACTAGTTGAGACATAATGGCTTCATCATCCTAGATGTTTAGAGGACTACTTCCACCATCTTAGTTTTCCATTAAGGATTCTATATATTATATAGACACTGTGTTAAACACTACAATTTTAAATGATAGGTATGCCAGCTATGTAGACCTACAAGATGTTATTGATGATGTTGACTTCCCGTGAGGAAGATCTATCACCAGTGTAGTGCCAATTGGTGACAGACCTATTCTCTTTCAAGAGATAAGGATTACACTTCACAATATCCAATACTAAGGTTATGCCATGTATCAAACTGATATGAGACTTGTTTTTTGACAACAATATTATAAATGACACCTTTCTTCATCACCTAGATTGAAATACTATTATGGCTTGCAACATAGGTGATGATTACCAAAGATATTTATATTTAACTATTTTAGATGTTATATTTGACATGCATGGGGTGTTAGTGTGGAATAAGAATAATTCAATTGATAAAAATTTGAATGGATGTCTTCTTCCTAGGGAATCTATTATCCTAAAGGGAAAAGACCTTGTGCATATTATCAAATTTAGAATGGGGGTCCACATTGGAATGACCCTAATGAACATGCTATACAGCCTCTCAAGCATCCATTTTTTCTATGTAGATTGGGTGCCACTTATATATACATTGATGACCTCCAACATGAATATTTACCTAGGTGAAATTATCATCATTAAACTGAGGGAAAAAATTATACACAAAGGCAAATGGTTTAATTTAGTAGGTCATTTATATATGATGTCGTACCTCCTTGATGTAGTAATAGGAACTATCTATGAGTCACTTTGGATCCCAACTATGGAATGCATAAATAATCACATTTTTGATTATTATTCATTCATACATATATATACATACACCAAACATATCACCTAGATTGTAGAAGACATATATTCTTAGGTATCTAAAGCTATCCATGAGGCCCCACTACCTAGGATATCTAAGAATATACAAGATACATTGGCACCTTAGGGTGACTATTGGATATACCTAGAATATATAGTAATTATGATTACCATAAATAAGTTCAAACCCTTATGCCTCCCCAAGTATCATCTTGATAATCTCTTAGATCAAGATATTTCATTCCAACATTGGTACAATGTAGAAGAAGATTTGATAAAGAAGAAGAAAAACACATTCTATGGATCCCATATGATAATAGGATGAATGTGTTATACAATGTAAAAACTTTTCAGGGATGTTAGAAATAAAAGGAATAATTATTTTTTGGCCACCTTGGTATTGGTAATTTGTCCTATCAAGGCCAAATTCCAAGCCCTATAGTTCAAAAAAATTTAGGATCATGTCAATATCCTCTACAAGGTGGTCAAATAGGTGTGTTATGGCTTAAGAGGGTTGAATTTTTGGCATATAATGGATAATATGGATGTCAAAGGTCATAAAATCATTCATAATACATTTGAATATATTCATATTTATGACTTTTACCTTAGTCTAAAGGTTTAGACCTTAAAAAGGTGATTTCATGCATTTTAAAGCCTAAAAAGGCCCTTCTAGACCTCCCACATGCCAATTTCACATATTAAAAGATTTAAAAATATTAATTATTTGTTTTAACACATCCAATACTCATGTTTTCCTTCCTTATGCATTAAAATTGGTGGTGGAATCTTGAGTTTACAATAAAAGGCAAAGAAAAGTCCATTTTCAAGAAAATTTCATTGAATAGTATGGATCCATACGGAATTCCATACAATTGAGTTTTGAAGGTGGAAAAAGAGGAAATTAAAAATATTACATAATAATTTTATGGAAATTTTATGCAATACATGACCTAAACTGATATCTTCTTTCCAAGTGGTTCTTTTACACATAATGGTTGCCTTGTAGGTTTGATGATGATATAGATTGTAGAGAGAATGTACATGTCTAAATTTTGTGGAAAATAAATTAGACTAAAAGGGATTATTGATGGATAAAATATTTATATAATTGGTATCTTATCCTTCATTAATCATCCATTTAAATTTAGGCTAAATTCTATAGTTCTTCATTCATGAAGGCAACTGGTTTTCCTCAATTTATCCTCACTCCAGTTGGTAGAGATTATTAGGAACCTAAGCTAAATTCACATGGCATATGTCAGTCCTTCTTCAAAAATGTCAATTTAAAACAAATCATAGAAAGATAGGTAGGATAATCTGCAATTGAGCATGCTTTCAAAGAGAGATTGTATGGTCTTGGAGAGAGAGTGTGTTTTCAAGTTTTCTTGTTTTGATCCATGGCATGAATTTCCTTCATATGTTCATGTTTGTAAATAAATTTACTTAATAATTTCTCAAAATATTCATGTTGTATCCCATTTTTCTACTCTCAAAGTGTCTAAAAGAGCTAGTTTAGCAAACTTTAAGGTTTCTTAGCATATTTTGATGTACTTAGCATAATACTAGGATTCAATTTTGGCTTCTTATCCTCCTTCAATGGTATCCAAAATTATATAGGTGGTGAAAGGTAGGTTTTGGTTTGCATATCACTCTTCAAGATGGTATTATCATTCTCCAAATACTACTTTCAACCTCCACTTCACTTCCCCCATATCACTATCTTACGAGAGCCATGATCACTATGTTCTTAAGCCTTTTTTCACCCTCCATCATGTTTCCATCATCTTTTATCCCTCATCACCTCACCTCCATCTCATGAGAAACTAATAGGAGGAGTCAAGAACAATAATATAGCATTATGGTCACTCAATAATCATAGATACCTTGAAGGCATTTCTTAACAATAGTCATAAATGATGACCTATAACAAAAAGGTATAGTCATGAGCCTTTCCATGGAATTCATAAGCAAAGATAGTTTAAGAGAGTTATTTATTAATGGTTTATTCTCAAATGATCACATAAAATTACAAGAGATGGGAGGACTATGGTATTACTAATTTGGGTAACTATTCTAAAACCTATTATAGTCATTATCTGTATAAATGATATTTAGGACCAATTATAGTTGATAAGGGTTTTTGCTTATCAATATACTTATCAAGGTATATAAATAGCATGAAAAATTTCTAAGCGCATAAACACTATAATACCAATCAAGGGATTAAATAAAACATAGGCCTAATTCAGGAGCCATCAAGAATGCCTAAAAAAGACACCTACAACCACATATGAAGGTTACCTACATCTATCTAGGTATATAATAGAGATGGATTTTCATGGTTTAAGCTCTTCAAGAGGAGAAGATTATGGTTATAGAGATATCAATGTATAAGTAGAAGATAGATTTACACTCCTTTTCACTAATCATCCAACTCTCTAAAGCCTAAATCAGGGTTATAGTCTATACATGTCTATAGTCAAAATCAAGTATAGGTGGAAAGAGACTATTCTCAAGAGTAATGGTAATCTCATAGTATGAAGGAGATTGGTTCTTATAAAAAGATGTACATGATTTTTGGTGTTAAGTATATTTTCCATGATGAAGAACATACTCCTATCATTTTGAAGAGAACTATATCTACATAAAGCTACCAAGAAGGAACACTATCATATGAAAGAGAAATTATAATTGGGAAGGAGGTTTTCAAAGTAGTGAGAGATTAAAACACTAACATATTGATCATGGTGACTGAGCATGAAGACCAATATCATAAGTACCTAACTCAATACATCATATCATGAATTTTGAAGGAGGGTTTAATAAGAGGAAAGTGACTTATAGTCAACCTCAATAGCAAGCTATAACTAAGAGGTTGGAGATTAACTCTTGAAGAGATTTTCATGTTTTAAAACCTTCAAGGAGGGTTTTGAGTTAGAAATTAGGTCATCATGATATAAAATACTCAAGGACACTTTTTATGGTTTTTAAACTTCTTAAAGCTCCCTTAGAATCAACTCATAGTCTGTACAAGCATGGATGGGTCAAAACTTGTAATTGGTCAAGGTCTTAACAACCTTAAGGCATTTCTAAATGGAAATAATGTTGGTCATATGAAGATGGTTTAATATAATAAGGTATTTTATGAATAACATAAAATCAAGGTTTTCAAGGGCTTAAGAAGAGGCACAAAATGCACCTACAACCAACTAAAGAGTACCTATAGTCAACAGGATAAACAGTGTTATGGAATCATCTTCAAGGTTAATACCTTCAAATAAGTCATTATGGAAATAAGGATATTTATAAAAGTAAATGAATCTTAAGCTCCATGATATATGTTAACAAGTCTCACCATGCCTCTAAGGATCATGTTCTATGTCTGTACAAGGGCTAATAAGTAAATAACATAGTCAAGTGCTTAAATATGAGAATAAGTCTATCTTCATAAGGATGCCATGAGGTAATGGCATGAAGTAGGATTGATTTTATAAGGAAATGAAATTTAATATTTTTATCAAGATAATTCAAATTAGGAGTCATATGTCATGGAAAATATATATATTCACCTAGGAAATTGCACTTATAATCACCTACAATCTCTTAAATTCAAGCCTCCTTCAAGTTGGAAAGTGATATTGAGAACACAATGGTGTATAGAGGTTTATTGGTCATGAATTGGTTATTAATAAATGATTATATAGTACAATACATCATAATTAACCTTGAATCTTCAAGGAATCATAGTCAAGGTCACTAAGGAGTGACATGCCTATAGCCATTCATAAAGGTTTTCAAGCATAAGATATAGATAAAAGCTTCATGTTCTAATGAGATGATTTACGAGAAAAAAAGACATGAGATAATTAAGATCATGATGTGAGGACCCTAAATAAATGATACAATCATCATTTCCTCAAAAACATTCATCTATAGCCACATAGGCTAAATGTCTTTCAAACAAACAAGTACAAGAGTAAGTAGTGGCTTATAAATGTGTTTCATATCCAATGCATGAAGAGGTTTGAAGATGAAAATTATGAAAAATATAATCAATAAGGCTTGAAAGACTTAAAAACTTCATGAAATATATTCAAATCACATGTCAAGGTTAACAATGCAGCTACAACCATACAAGGTCTAGTTTCTATCTCATAGTCATGGACAAACAAGATTCACTCAATGACCTTATACAAATAAAGTGA
The DNA here is from genome assembly GCA_037957365.1 of Torreya grandis. Classification (NCBI taxonomy): domain Eukaryota; kingdom Viridiplantae; phylum Streptophyta; class Pinopsida; order Cupressales; family Taxaceae; genus Torreya; species Torreya grandis. Next base: position 3,160,270 of record JARHVA010001298.1, on the reverse strand, counting down.
GATATATGAAAGAATTAACAAATTTTAATTTTAAATGACATCTTCAACAATCATTTAAAGAACTAAGGCACTACCAACTCAGATGAAGGTGATAATATGGGTTGACTATTTAGAATGAGACTGTCCTATGAGTTTAAAAGCATTGTTAGAGGAAAACACATGCCATCAAAAGAATGTGAGAGTAGTTATAAAGTGATATTAATGTCTCCTTGGTAATAGGAAGGATGATATGCCCATTAAATACCTCCTTTCCTTGAAATATCCACCTATATCAGTGTATACATAGTCATATGAGGCATAAAGACCTAGCATGAGGAGGTACAAAGTAGCATAGGCTAGCATAGAGGATTGTAAGATATAAAATGAAGGGTAATATGACTATAGGGAAGTTTTTATGACCTAATAAGAGTTTATAAATATTTATTAGGACCCAAACAACATGGAGAAACACCAAAACAGAGTCAAATGTAAACATAGTCAATGCATAAGAGGCATTTTTGAGAGGTTTTGAAGATTTTTTGGGAATCTATAGGTGGAATGAAGACTTTAAATTTAGTACACATAGTAATAATGACTTGTGGAATCTTTCATATCATCCTAAAGTCATTGTATAGGTGGATAAGCTCAACATTTTAGCATAGTCAACTACTTGTCTATAGGAAGTCTCAAGGACAACAAAGAATAAATTTGAAATCTTGGCATTTTGAGATGAAATTTAAAGTTGGGAAGACGTATGAATCAATGTTTTATGATTATTTTGAATCCAAATATCATATAAATGTTCCTTAACCATCAAAACTCACATTAAGGCTAAAACTTAGTTCTTGGCCTAGAAGGCCTATAGTAGCAGAAAGCATCACCAAGCACTAAAATGAAAAATAAAAATTTGAGATTAATATAATGAAATTTTATAGGTCCCATGATGATTATTTTAAGAATGGAGAAGAAATGGAGGATTTTTATTCATCCATGAGGAGAAATTTGAATTCTATAGTTCTAGAAGCCCTTTCAAGCCACATGATCAAATGATTGTATCTTTCACCATGTGAAGAGTTTGGAAAAACAATATTATAAATAATTTATAACCCATATGAAATTATAATTAGTTAAAAATTGATTTTTTTTTATGGGATATGATTTATGAACAATTTCTAAGAGCATAGGCAGAACAGAATGTAAGCAAAACCCTATAGGCAAATTTATTCATGTGGCTCTCTTGTCTCATATTTTGCATGGGAACCCAATATTTTAATGGATGTTTAAGGGGTCAATATAATAAAAATTAATGGAAATAAGTTTATATTTGGAGGTTTTTTCTTCATGAATTATCATTAATAAGATTCATCTCTAAAACCCTCCCAAACCCTCATAGTGGCTAATTTAGATAAAATTTGATTTTATTGACATAAAAAACTCATGGATCAATGTTAAACCTATTCAAAAATAAATTAAACTTAGATACAATCACTTAAATTCCAATTTGATGTATGGATTTGTATGGATTAGTGGAAAACTAGGTTTTTTGGAGAAAAAAGGCACAAAAGAGGATCTACAAGGCAGTCCAATAAAATAAAATTCATGGAAGGTGAAGGTTAAGACTTATCATTCATCCTAAAATCATAATTTTCTTATAAATATTCCTATAAGTTACCCTATCAACTCCTTTAAAACAATCATTTTATAGGAAAATGAGGCAAAGTTGACCTAATCAACCATGGTGACTGAGTGACATGAGTTTCTTCATCAAGAATGCCTATCTCATGGTTTGAGGAGTTGTTAAAAGTATAATATCTAATTTTTATAGTTTTTTAAAAGTTTTGTGTAGGTTTTATAGTCTTCAAGTGTATTAATTAGGCTACTAGACCTATTTGGTCTAATAGGCTTATTAGATCAAACAATTAAAGAGGAAATTGGCATTGAATATCTATTAAAGATTTCGCATGGAGTTTACATGCCACATATATAGAATTCACATGGAGATATAATTCAAATTACATCCTTTAAAATTTCCATTCCATATAAGGAGGGGCTAAAGTGGGGTTAACTAGTCCTGTAGTGCCAATCACTCTAGTTAACTAGTTGTCTAACATCATGTATATTTATTGATTTTAATGCTAGAAAGGAATTTAAAATGTATTTATATCACCTTAAAGTGTAGTTTATTACCAAATAATGGCATATAAAACATGCAAAGAAATATTTTGACAAGTTAAAGGTCCCACCATTCCTTATTCTAATGCTAAAAGGAAGATCTTGTAATGCTTTCAACAAAAGGATATTTATTAAAGACTTTGTTATATATTTTTAACTTAAGTTTCAATTGATTTTAAGTGGATTTGACCATCTCTTCTATTTTATATGCCAATATATTGGCTTTCTCTATTCTACACTTCTATATATTTAGTCTTTTAGGCCAATTTTATGGATCCCTCTCTTGGGGATGATTAAACTTTGACAAGATTGAGATTTATAAAAAATTTAGATAAATAAAATGATTTTTTTAGATTCCTATATGCTAGTATAGTGTGTAATATTGGTTTTATTTTCACATGTGGTAGAATTTTCTCCCTTGACAGGTCCTAATCTCACCTAGTTACTAGTTTTTCATATTATGCAAGTAATATTTGGTGTCTAAGTTGATTTATTGAAGATAATAGTGGATATAAATTGACTAGTTAGTGCCTTTAATTAGGATTATTCTATCATTTACCTCATGCTTTGATCAATTTATGAAACCTCTATGTGAAATACTTATGCATAGGAGACTTTGGAGTTGTAGATTTAGTCATTGTTTTATCTCATCAGTATTTTACGAGTTCAAGTAGAGTGGAAGAACTAGTAATATAGGTGTCTCACCAATAGTAGAATATATTTCCCTTTTAGTCTACTTTTAACCCCTCTCATCCCAAAAATTAGTAGGTTTTAGTAGCAATGAGCAAAGTGATACATTAGAGGAGATAACCTCATCAAAAATAGAGGTTTGGTTTGAGTTCATGTGTCCCACACCTTAGATCAATCCAATGTTAGTCCACGTGTGAAGGAATTTTAGAGAAATATGTTAAACCTCTAAGTAGGGTGCTATCTAGGTTCCTAATAATTATGGCATGCCTAGTGGGACATAAATTTAACCATTAGATTATAAAATTTTAGAATATTAATCTTTAGATACATTTTAAAATACTCATATGATCCTTATCTCAAGGTGAAAGGCATTTTTTTTTCATAATTTCAATTATCTTCATGATTTTCTAGGCCATGACAACCTATAGAGAATAATTCCATCATTATTCTCCTTATCAATAGTTCCAATATGATCCATATGCATCTCATCTTCATCAAAATGAGCCATATCCATTCCCAAACTCTCTAAATTTTCATGATGAGATGGAGGAGATGATGAGAGTAGATGAAATGATTGTTGAAGAGATATTGGCCTATAAACAAGAGCAATCAGGTAACCAATCTTAGTTTCAAAGTTCAATACCTCCTACTACCCCATATCAATATACATGGATTCCAAGTCCATATTAATATTACATCATCACATTCATGCCTCAAAATATAATACTTTCAATACTAGAGGATCCTAAACCCAATTTTCCAACTTGGAATCAAATACAACAACTAAGCATAAACCTAAATGATGATATCAATCCCAAAGCCACTGTCATTATCATTAATTCCTCATACCTTCTTCCTCAAGATCCCAAATCCTTCCCTTCATGTAAATAAATTTAGGTAAATATGCAATAAAGAGAGGATATGATAATTGTACAAGTTGAGCAACCACAAGAGAAAAATCAAATATATATGGTAGCACCATTAGATCTATCTCATCTACTTGATTATTCTTAGGGTTCTAACATGCCACTCTTGGAGTAAGAACCTCTCATTTGTGAGGCATGTAAATAATATTAAAATAAGGAGATATAAAATGAAGGTGACTTTAGTGATCAATAAGAATAAATAATTATTGGGGCATCACTAGGCAAGGACAAGCATGATTTAGTCTTTCATGATGCCAAAGAAGAAGTTTCAGATAAACAAAAAGAAGATGTTTCTAAAGAATTTATAGCCACTAATAAGGATGAAATACAAACAAATCTTTTTTTATAAGGTATCCATGAAGAGCACTCACATAGATCCTTTTTTGAGATGGAGAATATTCCTAAAGAAGGTGCTCATTGGTTAAAACTATATCATGATTTATTGAATGAAATTGAAGAGATTAAGATGGTATATTTGAATTATGAAATAAGTTATAAGGTTGATGTTTCATCTAAGGATTCCAACAATGTTTTGGATCTTCAAGAAGGTAATGATATTATAGATATTCCAAGGAAAGATGAGTTGGATATTGAATGAATAGATGAGATGTCATTCTCTACTAAAGATGAAGATGAAACAAGTGTAATAAATCAAGATCTTTCATATGACTCCATTAAAAGGTTATAAATTGTGACCAACATGTTTCAAATGGTAATAATACTAATGAAATCCTTGTCTTTTCAATTGATCATGATGAAATGGCCTTTTGGGATGACTTAGAGGGGTTTTATTCAAATTTTAATAGTCCATATCCACCCCATATGAGATTGAGGAATGTTTTGTAAAGATTATTATTTTAGCTAGTCATCAAGAAGAGATTCATGACATATGGTGGCCATGTTTGAACACCTGTCATGAATTTGAATATCTTAACAAGCCACTACCTCAAATGGAGAATAATGAAGATACAAATCCAAGCATACCATCTAAGTTACTAGTATAATCATTGAATGAAAATGAGACAAATCATGATCAATCGATGAATGAAGTATAATTAGCATTATTAATGCAAGAAATAAGAATATAGGAGGAGGAGGATTGGGTCTTAGATCCAAATATTTAATCTATGTACCTAAGAATGTAAGTAAGATGCCTAACTACATCATCGAAAAGACATGAACATACAAGTGTTCCTATCTATAAGAAGAATCCATCAAAAGGAAGCAATCATGCTTTAAAGTTATGTGGTGGACAAAATAGATTTCCATCTGACCCTGGAGGGAAGCTTGTCACTTTAGGTTAGTTATTCTAGGTTTATTTTATTTTAATAAGTGTATAGCATAAATAACATTATTCTTCACTTTTGTCTTGTTTTCTTATTTCCTTAGATTAGTTATCCAAGTTTAGTTGTTGTTTCCATTTAGTCTTATTTTGTTTCAATCAAAAGAGGTGTTACAAAACTCAAAAGAGTCTATTTTATAGTCAAGAGAGTCAATAAGTCAAAGTTTTTATGCTTCGGTTTACCATTATAATGTGAAATATGATAAGTTATTTTTACAAAAAAAATTAGTCAACCCCTATGAGTCATGACAAATGTTTTTAATTTGGCTTATCAAAGCTAAATTCCAACCCCTATAATTTAAAACTTTTTAGGATCCTATCAATAGGCTCTGTAAGGTGGTTGAATATGTGTGTTTTGGTTTAATAATGTAAAATTTTGGTCATATAATGGATAATATGGATGTAAAAGGTCAAAAAAAATTCATAATACATTTTAATATATTCATGTTTATGAATTTTACCTTAATCTAAAGTTTCAAACCTTAAAAAGGTGATTTCATGCATTTTTAAGACTTAGAAGGTCATTTTAGACTTCCCATGTGCCAATATCACATATTAAAATATTTTAAAAGATTAATTATTTGTTTTAACACATCCAATACTCATGTTTTCATTATCCATCCATTCAAATTGGTAGTGGAAGCTTGAGTTTACAATAAAAGGCAAAGAAAATTCCATTTTCATGTAAATTTCATTGAATAGTATGGATACATATGAAATTCCATAAAAATGAGGTCTAAAGGTGGATTAGGACATGAAATAAATTTCATAATAATTTAAATGTAATTGGATGTAATACATTCCCTAAATTGGTCTCTTCTTATTAAGTGGTTCCTTCGTACATAGTGACTGCCTTGTAGGTTTGATGATACTACATATTATATAGAGTAGGTACAGGTCTAAATTTTGAGGAAAAGAGATTAGAATCAGATTAATTATTTATGGATCAAGTGTTTTTTTAATTATTCTATTTTCCCTCATGAATCATCTATTTGAATTTAGGTGAAATTCTATAGTTCTACATCCATGAAGGCAACCAGTTTTCCTTAATTTCTCCTCACTAGGGCATCAATTTAAGAAAATTCTAGTTGGTGGAACTTATTAATAACCTAATATACCTTCCCATGGAATTCATAAATCCTTATTCACACATGTCAAGGTCAAACAAATCTCATAAATATAGGTAGTATAATCTACAATTGAGCATGTTGTCAAAGAGAGATTGTACGGTCTTAGAGAGTGTGTGTTTTCAAGTTTTCTTGTTTTGATATATGGCATGAATTTAATTCATATTTTCATGTTTCCAAATAATTTTCATCAATAATTTCTCCAAATATTCATGTTTTATCCCATCTTTGTGCTTTCAAAGTGTCTAAAAGAGCCAATTAACTAAACTTTAATGTTCCTTAGGATATTTTGAGGTATTTAGCATAATACTAGGTTTCAATTTTGGATCCTTATTCCTCTTAAATTGTCTCTAAAATGATATAGGTGGTTTATGGTATGTTTGTGTTTACATATCACTATTAAATATGGTGTTATCATTCTCCCAATGTTTCTTTACACCTCCATTTCACTTCCCCCATATCATTGTCTTACCATAGCCATGATCACTATGTTCTTAAGCCTTTTTAAACCATCCATCATGTTTTCATCATGTTTTATACCTCACCACCTCCCATCTTACCTTCATCTCATGAGAAACTACTAGAAGGAGTCAATAATAATAATATAACAGTATGGTCACTCAAGAATCACATAAACCTTAAAGGAATTGCTTACCAACAATCATAAACTATGACCTAAAGCAAAAAGGTATAGTCATGAGCCTTTCCATAGATTTCATAAGAAAATATAGTTTGAGAGAGTGCCTTCTTGAAGGTTTATTCTCAAATTATCACATCAAATTATAATAAATGAGAGGACTATGGTCTTACCTATTTGGGTAACTACTTCAAAGCCTATCACATTCCTTCTCCATACAAATGGTATTTAAGACCACCTATAGTTGATAAGGGTTTTTGGTTATCAAGAGACTTATCAAGGTACATAATATAATGAAGCACTTCCTATTTCATAAACACTATAACCTAAATCAAGGGCTTAAATAACACAATTATAATGCAAGAACCATCAAGAGTGCTTGAAAAACGAAGGTATAGACACAAATAAAGGTTACTTATAGCTAGTTAGGTGTGAATCAAAGTTGGATTTTTATGGTTTAATCACTTTAAGAGGAGGATATTATGGTTATATATATATCAATTTACAATTAGAAGAAACATTAACACTCCTTATCACTAATCATCCAACTCTGTAAAGCCTAAATCAAGGCTATAGTTAAACATGTCTATAGTCAAAATCAAGTACAAGTGGAAAGAGACTTTTCTCAAGAATAATAGTATGATTTCATGGTATAAAGGAGACTGGTTCTTCTAATAATATGTATATGGTTTTTGATGTCAAGGATGTTTTACATGATGAATACGATAGATTTATCCTTTTAAATATAACTATCTCTACCTACAACTACCAAAAAGGAATAAAATCATATAAAAGAGAAACAATAACTAGGAAGGAGGTTTTTAAAGTAATGAGAGACTAAAACACTACTATATTATTCATGTTAACTGAGCATGAAGACCAATAACATGATTACCTAACTCGATCAATCATATCATCAATTTTTAAGAAGGGTTTAAGTAAAGGAAAGTGACCTACAATCAACCTTAATAGCAAGCTATAGCTAAGAGAGTGGAGATCAACTCTTGAAGAAATTTTCAAGTTTTAAAACCTTGAAAGAGGGTTTTGAGTTAACCAGTAGGTCATCATGATATACAATCCTCAAATAAACTTTGTATGGTTGGTAAACTTCCTAACACTCCCTCAAAATCAACTCATAGTATGTATATGCATGGATGGGTTAAAACTTGTAATTGGTTAAGGTCTTGGGAACCTTAAGGCCTTTCTAAGTGTAAATAAGGTTGGTCATATCAGGATGGTTTAATTTACTAATGTGGTTTAGTAACAACATAAGACTAATGTTTTTAAGGGCTTAAGAAGAGGCACACAATGCACCTACAACCAACTAAAGAGTACCTACAATTAGGAGTATATATAGTGTTATGGAATCATCTTCAAGGTTTATACCTTTAAGGAAGTCATTATGGTAATAAGGATATATATACAAGTCAATTAATCTTAATTTCCATGTTATATGTTGTCAAATCTCTCTATGGCTCTAAAGACAGTATTCTTTATCCCTATAAATGCTAATAAGCAAATAACATAGTGAAGTGCTTAAATATGAGAATAAGTCTATATTCATAAGGATGGATTGAGGTGATGGAATGAATTAGGCATGATTTTCCATGGAAATAAAAGTGAATCTTGTTATCAAAATCATTTAAAGGAGGAGTCATATGTCATGTAAATTCTATACAATCACCTAGAAAATTGCACCTACAGTCTCTTAAGTTCAAACCTCCTTCAAGTTGGAAAGTGATATTGAGAACATAGTAGTGCATAGGGGTTTCTTGGTCATGAATGGATGAGTAATTTTAATCACCATAAATTATTCAATAAAATGCACATATTATGTTTTTTCATGCTCTTTTCATAGGATATTTTGACTAGAGAATATGAGCTTTATTCACATTTAGCCAAGTCTTATTCTCTATCTTATCATGGTCATATTACATTCCCTAAATATCTCTTTACCTATTCCTAGTCATCCATAGCTTACTATGTTTGACCCTTTCAATCCCAAATACCTCTTTTAGACCCTAATCCATCCCCCCAGGTCCTAAACCCCCTGGACAACAAAGCCCAAATATGGACTATAGCATTGAAACCTAGGGTGTGCAATTTTCAATGCTATTGTCCAAGCCTAGTTTTGGTTCTAATAGTCAATTTCTTTTGTATGATAATTCTTAACCCTTTTATTTTATTCATTTCCAAGTTTCCCAATGTTATCCAAATATGAATAAATCTCTCAAATTCAAAATAATGAGTCTCCTATATAAAGGACTACACAAGGCATTTTATATCTAGTACTTAGTACTTTGACACATTAGACATAATAAAAATCAGTCAATACTATAGCTCAGTTTCTCTACATCACACTTAGATTTACATTAATTATCAAGGAAGGGCCTAAATAAAATTCATTCTTGTATCAAATCATGCATGTTGACTATTCACATTCTTTAAGGGAGAATTACATCAAATCTAAGACCCTAACTTGAGGGTTAATATAGGCAACAATTAGAACAACAGGGGTTCTTTATTATGTGATCATTCTTCTCCTAACCTAGTTTTTCCCCCATTTAATTTTGATATATTTCTTGTTTCCATGTGTGTAAATAAGTACAGGTACTAAAGATGAAAATAAACCTATAATGAGTTTCAGTGACTCTCAGGAGCTGAAATTTGGTATGTAGGGTCTCCCAAAATAGATGAATAGAACACAAAAATCTTAAAAAGCTCAAACCCATAAGACTATAGTGATATAACTATAGCTATCCCATTTTTTGCACTCCTATTGAGGCAAAACATAGAATTTTTGGTCTTATTTCTTATAGTTTACCCGACTAGGCTAGAAAATATCAACCTCTAAATATTTCATCTCAGTCCAAAACTACCTAAGTTTTATCCTCTTCCCTCTTGCTTGTTATTTTTATAGATAAATTAAGCACTTCCAAATTCAACAAATTAGTAGGTTAATTAAGGCACATTTATTTACTAATTTTTCCCTTAATCCAAACCCCTTTACTATTTAGGAAATTAACCCCTCTAGTTTCCCAGTTTAGTAAAACATTTGGTGAACCTAACTTACTTTGAATTTTTGCACAAAAACCCTAAAACCCCAGGGCTAATTATTTCTAATTTTTTACAATATTTTCCTAAATTTTCCTAAATTTAAAAATAAACAAACTACAAATTAATTGAATTATTTTCAATAAATTCACCCAAATTTGAGTCTGCACATATTAAGTCCTATTTTCATAAAAACACTTTCAAACCACTAGGAAAAATATATTGCTAATTTAAAAAATATTTTCATATTTTTCCTAAATTTTTCAAGCTAAAATATATAAATTCATAGCAAAATTTCAAATTATTATACTAATTTTGAAAAAAATCTTTTCAAAACCCTAGTTGCAAAAATTTAGGGTTTTTCCTTCATATTTTGTGCAAAAATTTAATTGTCTAAATTATAATTTTTTTACATTTATCCTATTCAAAATCTATTTTTAGAATTTAAAATTATTGCATAATTTTCAAAAATTCTAATATCCTAGCTAAAAACCCTATATTCCCAAACTAGGTCCTCAAATCTCAAATTACCCTCCCTTAGAATTTTTAGAAGAATAATTTGAATTTATTGCAAATGTTTGGGTTAGAGAAATTAATTTTCAAAATTCAATGTTAGAAATTCTTTGTGCATTTATTTGCTTCATAATATTTTTCAAACTTCTCTTTGGTGATAAAATGGCCACAAAGGCACTTCCTCCTTCTTATCCCATACATAAATTTCTTAATTTTTCTCACAATTATGATAATGAATGGACAAATTTACAAAATTTCACATTAGATAAAAATGTGGAAAATGATTTTATATCTAATGAGGATAATTACTATTATTTCAATGAAGAATATTAGCATGCATATGAAAGTGATAGTGAAGAATATATAGATACATCTTCTCCTCTAAAACCTATCTCTTTTGTTACTTCTCAAAATAATACTTTTGCTAAATGGGAAAAATACTTCTCACCTCATTCTCCTAAGCACAATACACAAAATGCATAAAGTAATCATGTGATTTCAAATGAACATCTCATTGGTGATGATTTACTTCCATGTGAACCAAATCTCTCTCTACCTTTTGCTACTGCTATGTTTAAAATACAACAATATAAATCAAATAAAATCAAATTACCAAAACATAGTTCAAATGATGCATTATGTGCTCCTAACTCTATTCTTTCAAAAGAATGTTCAAATGATAACTCTTCTAATCTTACTTCTCATGTTGCAAATGAAGAAAATTTATATATTCCATCCATGGATAGCATAGATACACATGATAATCCAAATTCCAAAGATAACTTATTGCATATTAGAAAGGAATAAAATATTTCTCTTTCACCACTCCCTATCAATGATAGAAGTGATTATGAATACAATAGTGAACATTTAAACGAGTATGAAAATGAAATAGAATATGAAAATGATACTTCAAATTCTTCTATTTCAAAGGAACAAAATAAATATTGTGATAATACATGGAATAATGATGACTACTATTCATATAGTGAAGAAGAAAATACATTTCATAATTCTAACGATTCTCTCACTCATCTTAAGTCTCATGCATGCCAAAATGTTGATTCAAAATCTATGAATGATTCTAATTCCAATCATGCACATTTTAATCTAAATAGCACAATTTCTACTAATTTAGAATGTGATTCACTAAAACATAAAGATACCAATGAATCCCCCAAGCCACTCCCCACTATAATAGAACCCAATTCTCACCCATCACTGAAAGAGAATGGTAGTCCACATCCCTCTCATAAGGTTGAAGCTACCATTAATCCCAAGGTTCAAGTGAGCACACCACCTCTTTATTATCTAATTACTAAATGTAGCATTCTTATGGCTAAAATTAATAATCAAATTCAATGATTAAAGGAACCACTTTATGATAGTAATGTACCATCCCAAGATATCATCTCTTTGATGTATATAGTTTGTAAATTACAATAACAAGTACATCTACTTACACTATAAAACAAAGCTTATAAATATTGGATAGATGCCAATGATCTACATGGTAACCCTATTCCAAATTCATTCATAAAAGCTTCATTTCCTAAGCATCTCCAACCACTATCATTAACTCACTTTGATGGAATTGGAGATCCATTCACACACCTTCAGGCCTTTTAAAAAGCTTTACCACCTCAGACAAGCCCTTTGATTCTATTCAATTTGTTTTAGTAGACATTAGTGGGGGAAGCATAGAATTGGTTCTTTTATTTACTCCCCATTGGTTCATTATACACATAAAATGACCTAGAGGATGCTTTTCTCAAAAACTACAGTATAAACATGGGCCCTCATGTAACATACGAGAAACTTGCCACACTACATCAAAATTCTTCAAAGTCAATAAGCAAGTACATCATAAAATTTAAGGCTCATTTGTTAAGATTAATATACAAAATAATAGATTTAGAGTTCTAACATATCATCATCAATGTCCTTCACCAACATCTCCTTGAACATTTACTATATCAATTAGAGCCTTATTTTAGACATTTATGTTACACAGTTGTATCTTTGGAAAAGAAATTGGGATTGATTGAGGTAGATTCAGTTGATCAGATTACTCTATATTTCACAGAAGTATATTTAGATATAACTCATACTACTCAACATCCATTTCTTAGACAAGATCAAAGACCACAACCAAAAAATCAAATAGTCAAGAACAAAGAGTAAGTTTCTAGAACACCACCTATAATATGCAATATATAGAATTACCAACCAACACCACTATAATTTGATTTAGAGTATGATATCTCATCTATCATATTATCAACACTACTATCTAGGAGGTTAATCACATTACCTTCTATTCATCGATGAGATCCACATCTTTTACATAGATATTCATATTGGCCCTTTTGTAATTATCATTGTATTTGTGGACACAATGTGGATACCTATTTTAGACTCCAAGATTACATTTTTATATGTGTTGATAATGGTATTATAAAATTCACATAGGGGGAATAAATATCTCCTCCATCATGGAACCATAAACCTCATTCTTCCATGACTGAGTCATCCTAGGACATTCCTTTAAAAGAATCATCGATCACTCATTGTGTGAGTCATGTGGTTCCTAGGATAGAATCTCATAGGAAATATCATATTCCAACAATTTAGAAAGTTTGGAAGCCAGTTCAAATAATATAACATACATATAAAATTATTGTCCAAGGAATACATAGTGTATTTCCATATACTTATCTAACACCATCACAAGCACAATAACAAAGTACAGTTTTAGAGAGATATTCACTCTGGGTAGACTTTCTAGGTCCTATTTCATGTAGAAATCCATTACATTTGAGATCAAATGAATATTCTCTATAACATAAATTTTCAATAACATAGCCAACCAAATTACATTTTCTAGACTTATCACAACCCACTACATTTAGTGCATCACATACAACATCAGCTTCAGGATAGGGTCTTACACAACATGAGCAATATGGGCACTTGTTCATTTATCCGATAGGGTTCTGATAGTGTTATAACATAGTGTGATATAGCATAAATTCATTTCAACATTAGTTTATAAATTCACTTAATAAGGAAACAATGGAGTTGAAGGTCTATCTAACCTTTGTATTCTTGAGCCATTCATGGGAAGATAATATACACATAGTTCTATCTTACTTTTCCATCCTACTAACAACTAACATTCCTAATTCTAGATAACCATCCCTAGCTAAAACCAACCTATTATAGTCTAGATCTTACCAAATCAACTGATACAAACCTTTTTTCTAATCTCCAATTAATTCAAACTATCTAAACAAGTTACCAATCTTATAATCTAGATCTTACTTATATCCTACTTACAAAACAATTCACTTTACCAAATCAGTTTTACCAATTACAAAAAACCAACAAGATTGTTGCTTACATATGATTACAAATCAAATAATTACATCCAAACATATCCTAAATATCATCTTACCAAATATATCAACACAATCAAAACACATATCCTACATACCATTTACCAAGCATATATAACTTCAACATCAAACATTAAATCAATTATTCCAAACCATAAAATTGTAATACCAGTATAATCTAAAATCCATAACGTGCATACACATGAGTTTTAAAATCAAACTAGTATTTATATAACACTTATGTTTTCAAAACATATACATCATTTTAAGGTTAATAAATCATGCATAGGGGTCATTCCCTCACTCTCTATCTCACTCTCTCCTCTAGTACTCATCCCATAATCCTATCTATCACTCAATGACTCTCTACCTCCTTGAGCCCTTGAATGCCTCTTGCACTGATTGTCTCACTCCAACAAACAACCATATGCCTCATGCAAGTTTTCATACCACCAATGAAGATCCATATAATCATCTAAAATCTTGGAACTCATTGCTCCATAATTTGGAGGAGGCATCCTATGTTTATCTAACTCAACCCTAATCTCATCTCTCTCTCTCTTGCTAACTTAACATAGGAAGTTATAGCTATATAAGATTGATCAAACAATTGAGCATAAACACTAGCCATAATTTTAGCTCTCTCTATCAAACCCTCCTCTAAAGCATCATCAAAAACATGTTGTGTAATCTCATGCAGTGTAGACTCATTAATAGTCTCCTAAAACACATCATTCCCACCACTAACACTAGCACATAGCTCACCCTGCATACCCACCACCTCACTTGAGTACAAAACCATTAAACTTAATTATTCATATATAATATAAAAATAAAAACAAAAACATACATAAATATATGTGCCACATTACAATGACTCACCTCCCACCCTCTGAATCAACTTATGTTGCTCATATTTAGGAACATCTGACACACCAACTAGATATAGTGGAGCCCATCGATGCATCAACCACCAAAATATATATTCCTTAGTTCATCTCACATCATCTACATCAAGAAAATATATAATCTCATCTCACACATCTAATGGAAATGGTGCCAACTCTACCATAGTCAGTCTGTGATGAGCTCCCACTCTAGCTAGTACCCATGCACTCCTCAACCATATCCATGTTGTAAGAAGAACATCTTGTCAAACTCTAAACTACCTAGTCACATGCTCATATTGAAAGCACTCATAAACTCCAAACTAATGATCATTTAACCAAAAAATCACTTTCATGTACCATAATTGTTATCCATCCTCTAGCCATACAAGAAATCCTCCATAGGGCCTCCATCTAATGTCATCAACCACCAATCTATCTAAAAACCACCTATATTAATCTATCTTAGGAGATTAAATACCCAACTCACTATTCTAATGCTCAAAAAATGGTTTTGGATATGCCCAACCCATCCTCAATAATCTAATTGGCCACACAACTGCTATATGATCATAAGCCTAGTAATGAAACAAAGTGGTTGTACCCATACCACTACTAAAAGACTCCTACATAAATATATATAAATCTCTATACAAATGAACAAGCATAATCCTCCACATGAAAAAATGGTACCATACATCTCAATACTTTGAACCATTCTGTGCATCCTATAAGCAATAGATACTCCACTAACATCCACAACAATAAAATATGCCAATAATATAGCCAACCACTTCCACAGGCATAGAATACCTGATTGCACAATATCTAATAGTAATATATTACTGTCACTACCAATATGGTGTACTCCTAAAAGTATCCTTGAAAAGTATCTAGATGCATGATCAATAACATCCACACCCATGCCATCTTACAATGACACTCATCACCCACTGATCGGTAAATGTAAAATCTCATACACATCCTCCAGAGTCATAGTAATCTCCCCTATTGGAAGCCAAAATGTACACATATAAACATTCCACATCTCACATAAGGTGGTGATAAAATATTTGTCTAACCATACTATACCAAGATCACATACATGACCCAACCCAACGCTATCCATAACATCATGCTCATCAATAGATAATGGCAATAATTTTAGAGTTTCCATAACCTAGCCTCGATGAAACTGTCTCATTGCACCACACCCTAAAAACACTATCAAGTAGACTATATGTTAGACAACCATGCCAAGGACAAATAGCTAAGAAATACAAAAGTAAAAACAACTCAAAAATTGTAAAATCCATACACATTAGACAATAATGCTACAAAAGGACACTAGTACTATAAACTAGATAGTGGCACTACATCCTAGACAACAACATTAACTCTAGGATAATAGTGTCAGAACTAGTCAAGGAATCTTTAAACTACTTTAAAATGACTAAAAATAGCTAAAATTTTCCAAAATCAAGCCTTAGATATGAATAGAAGTCAAAAACTATTGTTACTCACTAGCGAAACCTCCTCACTAGCCTGAATTTGTGCTACCAATTGTTCATAATGAGTCATGATAGGTGGTCATCTCCTTAGCATCTTCTCACTCCACATTTCTAATCTCAAACTATTTGATACACAAATGAATCATGATTTAGTCAAATATTCCCTATATCAAACCACTTTCTCAATAAAATAAAAATTTTACTTGCACATAATTTGAGCTTTGTAACTCCATTTTACAAACCATTTTGTTCCTTAAAATCATGATAATGACACCTTCAACATAAATCAAGACTCACTCTCTTACTATGTTATTTACCTACCATGAAACACATATCTATACACCTATCTAGTACCTAGATTGGTCCTCACCAAGCAAACATCAATTCAAAACATTCAAACAACCCAACCTATTTGATTAAATCACTCTTTCATCCCATTCAATTTATTTTTACCTCATTTTCCTACCATGGCACAATAACTCCTATATATATACTAAACCATGATAAAATCTTTGATCTTAATCAACCAAAGATACCTTTCACTCCCAGTAATTCAATTTCACTAATTTAATAAATGCCTTTCAATCTATTTGATACATGCCAACCATGTTTCTAAATGTTCCGCCACTAGTCCTTAATTTTGGCTCAACCACCTCTTTCACAGATCTCATCCCTTTCCCCAAAAGGGGGCATCATTCATACTATCCCTATTCCCATAGTTTATCTAGTATACCTTTTGAGTACACCATGGTTCTCACATATTTAAAGTCAAATTATTAGATTTAACTCAGATTGGTCAAGATTTCATAAGTGGTTTAGACTCCATGGGTCATATATCATTACTTGGCTCAGATTTGTCAAGATTTCATAAGTGGTTCAGACTCTAGGGGTCACTTAGCATTACTCAACTCAGATTGGTCAAAAATACACAAGTGGTTCAAAATCTAGGGGTCACTTAGCATTACTCAGCTCAGTTTGGTCAATATTTCACAAGTGGTTTAGACTCTAGGGGTCACTTAACATTAGTCATCTTAGATTGGTCAAGATTACATAAGTGGTTTAGACTTTAGGGGTTACTTAGCATTACTTAGCTCAAATTGGTTAGATTATATTAGGGTCACTTAGCATTACTTAGGACATTCAAAGGGATACACATTAAATTTACAAATATATATATTATCCAGATACTAGATTTAAGTGCATGTATAGTACTACACATCTCACACATATAGCTTCATACAACATGAGATAGTTATAAACCATATATCAGATTATAGGCATAGTGTAGAACACATTATTTTGATCTCCAATTTTGCACATGAGACATGACACAATAGATTATATCACATGTGGTTATATATATTTCTAGATTGTCCAAATGCATCACTCACATACCAGATTTGGGGGCATGGAATAAATGTTCATGTCCTTCATCTTCTAATATTATAAAAATTGATATTGTAGGACATGCCATTTTATTCTAACACATTTACTAACATTTTTAGCTTACATCCAGGCATTACTTAGGTTGTCACCAGGATGGACCATATGGTCATCTATAGTTATTGGTTCATAGTATTACTCAAACACAAGATTTTGTGTGGGATAGAGGACAACCATTGGTTTTGGACCTTTGAGCACTTATTAAATCTAGTTCAGAGTATTCAGATTTAGTACAAGGGGCATCCATTATAGGGATTCCATGTCTTTCTAGACAATATTTAGATTTAGTAAAGGGGGTATCCATTATAAGGATTCCTTATCTTTCCAAACACTATTCAAGTTTAGTATAGGGGGATCTATTAAAGGGAACCCTTCTTTATCTGAGCACTGTTTTATTTCTTCAATCCACTTCCCTAGCCAAAATGTTGGACCCTTTTTAGTATACTTATCTTCATGTAGGTAAGCCTAGGTACACATTTTCTTTTCTTTCTTTTACTCTAGTACTTCATTTCATTACATCACTAGAATATAATGGGTACAAATGTAATCACTCTAAATTGATCAAGAAAACACACATATTATGTCTTTTCATAGTATTTTCATAGGAGACTCTGACTAGAAAATATGAGCTTTATTCACATTTGGCTAGGTCACCTTGTCTATCTTATCTTGGTCTTACTACATTCCCTATACATCTCTTTGCCTATTCCTAGTCAACCATAGCTTACTAGGTTTGACCCTTTCAGCCCGAAGACCTCTTTTATACCCTAACCCAATCCCCCTAGGTGCTAAACCCCCTAGATAACAACACCCAAATATGGACCACAGTGTTAAAACCCAGTGTGTCTAGTTTTTGACACTATTGTCCAAGCCTATTTTTGGTTCTAACAATTAGTTTATTCCATAGGATAAGTGTTACCCCTTTTTTTACTTCATTCCTAAGTTTCTTAATGTTGACTAAATATGAATAAAGATCTCAAATTCGAAATAATGAGTCTCCTATATAAAGGACTACACAAGGCATTTTATATCTAGCACTTACTACTTTATCACATTAGACATAATAAAAATTAGTTAATAGTATAGCTTAGTTTCTCTACATCACACTTAGATTTACATGTTTGATCAAGGAAGGGCCTAAGTGAAATTCATTCTTGCATCAAATCATGAATGTTGACTATGGACATTACCTAAGGGAGAACTACATTAGATCTGAGACCCCAAATTGAGGGTTAATATAGGTAATAATCAAAATAGTATGGGTTATTTATTATGTGATCATTCTTCCCCTAACCTAATTTTTCCCCCTTTTTCTTTTGATCTATTTTTTGTTTCCATATATGCAAACAAGTATAGGTACTAAAGATGGAAATAGACCTATAGCAAGTTTTGATGACTCTTAGGAGGAAAAATTTGGTATGTAGGGTCTTTCATAATAAATGAATAAAACCCATAAATCTCAAAAAGCTCAAACCCATATGACTACAGTGCAAAAACTAGGACTATAGGTCTGGACCTCTAGGTGTCCCATTTTTTATGCTCATATCTAGGTAGAAAATAGACTTCTAGGTCCTATTTATGATAGTTTGCCTAGCCAGACTAGAAAATATCAACCTCTAAATCTTCCATCTTAGTCCAAAACTAGCTAAGTTTTATTCTATTCCCTCTTGTTTGTTATTTATAGAAATCAATTAAGCACTTATAGATTCAACAAATTAGTATGTTAATTAAGGCACATTTATTTATTGATTTTCCCCTTAATCTAATGCCTTTAATATTTAGTAAATAATCCCTATAGTTTCCCAATTTTAGTAAAATATTAATCAATGATTATATAGGACAATATATCATGATTAACCTTGAAACTTCAAGGGAACACAATCAAAGTCATTAAGGAGTGACATGCAATAGCCATTACAAATATTTTCAAGCATAAGATATAGAGAGAAGATTCATGTTCCAACATGATGCTTTAGGATAGTAACTAGCATGAGCTCATTACCATCATGATTTGAGGACCCTAAAAAATACTACAATAACTAATTCCTCAAAAACATTCATCTACATCTATATAAGCTAAATGTCTTTCAAGCTAATAAGTATAAGAGTAAGCAGTGGCTCATAAAAGAGATTAATATCCAATGCATGAAGAGGTTTGAAGATGAAAATCATGAAAAATATCATCATAAAGCCATTAATGAATTCAAAACTTCATGAATTATAGTCAAAGCACATTTCAAGGTGAACAATGCACCTACAACCATATAAGGTCTAGTTTCTCTATCATAGTCATGGACAAACAAGATTAACTCGATCAATTTATCTAAATTAAGTGAGATAAATAAATGAATTAAACATGTTTAATTTTCAAAGACATCTTCAAGACTTTTTTCAAGTACAAGGGCACTACCAACTTAGATGAAGGTGATGGTATGGGTTAATTGTACAAAATGAGACTATCCTATGAGCTTAAAAGCATTGCTAGAGGACAAAACATGCCATAAAGAGCATATGAGAGTAATTATTAGGTGATATGAAGGTCTCCTTGACACTAGGAAGGATGATATTCCCATAAAATACCTATTTTTCTTGTAATATCTACCTATAGTAGTGTATACATAGTTATATGAAGCCTAAAGACCTTACTTGAGGAGGTACAGAGTAGCATAGGATATCATGGAGGATTATAAGATAGAAAATGAAGGTTAATAAGACTATAGGAAAATTTTAATGACGTAATTATACTTTATCAATATTTTTTAGGACCCAAAAACCATGGTAAAACACCAAAACATAGTCAAATGCAAACACAATCAATGCATAAGAGGCATTTTAAAGAGGTTTTGAAGCTTTTTTGAGCATCTACATGTGGAATCAAGACTTGAAATTTGGTACAAATTATAATAATGAATTGGGTAATATTACATAAAATACTCAAGTCAATTTCATAGGTGGATAAATTTATTGTTTTATCAAAGTCAACTACTTGTCTATAGGCAGTCTCAAGGACAACAAAGAGCAAAGTTGAGATCTTGGTCTTTTTTGGATGAAATTTCAAGTTATGAAGATATATGAATCAATGTTTCATTAATATTTTTTATCCCCACATAACCTACAAGTTACTCAACCATAAAAAATCATTTTTAGGCTAAAACTTAGTTTTAAGCTAAAACTTAGTTTTAGACTAAAACTTAGTTTTAGGCTAAAACTTAGTTTTAGGCGAAAACTTAATTTTAGGCCTATAAAGCCTATAGCACCAAAAGCCATCCCCAAGCACTAAAATGTAAAATGACACTTTGAGATTGATGTAATGTAATTTTAAAATTAATATGATGATTATATTAGGTAGGGATAAGTAATATATGAGTGATATTCATCCATGAGGAGAATTTGAATTATATAGTTCTAGACACTCTTTCAGGCCACTTGATCAAATGCTCATATCTTTAACCACATGAAGATTTTATCCAAATTATATCATCATGATTTTAGGACCCATATGAAATTATAATTCATGAATATTTGAGGTTGGTTTAGGGGATATGATTTATGAATAATCACTAAGAGTGTAGGCAGTTTAGAAGGCAAGTAAAACCATACAGGCAAATTTCTTCACATGGCTATCTTCTCATATATTTTGCATGAGAACCCAATATTTTAAGGAATGTTTAGGGAGTTAATAAAATACACATTAATTTCAATAATTTTTTTTTTGAGGTATATGAATTAAGTAGGCTACTAGGCCTGTTTGGCTTAGTAGGCTTATTAGATAAAATAATTAAAGAGGAAATTAACATTATATATTTATCAAAGAGTTCACATGGAGTTTTAAAATCACATATATAGAATTAACATGTATAAATAATTCACATTACATCCTTTAAAGTTTCATTTCATGTAAGGAGGGGCTAAGTGGGCTTAAGTACTCTTGAGGTACCATTCATTCTAATTAATAGCTGACTAACATCATGCATATTTCTTGATTTTAAAGCAATAAAGGACTTTCACATGTATTTATATCTCCTTAAATTAAATTTTATAACCAAATAATGGTGTATCAAACATTCAAATAAAAATTTTCACAAGTCAAAGGGCCCACCATTCCTTGTTCCAACACCAAAAGGAAGATCATGCAAGATTTTCAATAAAAGGAGAATTATTAAAGAATTTATTATAAATTTTTAACTCAAGTTTGACTTGATTTGAAGTGGATTTGAACTTATCTTATATCTTATATTCTAATCTATTGGATTTCTCTATTCTACACTTCTATATATTTAGGTTTTTAGGTTAATTTTCTAGATCCCTCTCTTGGGCATGACTAAACTCTACCAAGATTGAGCTTTGAAACCTTTTTAGATAAATAAAATTATTGTTTTCATATTCTTATATTCTTGTATAGTGTGTAATATTGGTTTTATTTGCACACATGGTAGACTTTTCTCTCCTGGTAGGTCCTAATCTCTCTTAGTTACTAGTTTGTCATATTATGTAGGTCATATTTAGTGTTTTATGTTGATTGATTGAAGATAATAGTGGATATAAATTGAGTAGTTAGTTCCTTGAACTATGCATATTCCATCATTCCCCTCATGCTTTTGTCAATTGATGAAATATCTATGTGACAAACTAATGCATAAGAGACTTTGGAGTTATAGATTTAGTTATTATTATTGTTTTATCAATGTTTTGTGAGTTAAATTACAGTGGATGAACTAAAAATATAGGTGTATCACCAATAGTAAAATAGATTTTCATTGAAATTTACTTATAACCCTTTTCATTTTAAAAATTAGTAGGATTTATTAGGAGTGATAAAACTAATACATCATAGGAGCTATCCTCATGAAAAATAGTGGTTTTGTCTAAGTTTAGGTGTCCACACCTCAAATCATTCCAATGTTAATCTAGGTGTGAAAGATTTTCAAAGCAATCTATCAAGCCTTCAATAAGGGTGATATTTAGGTTGATAATAACTATATCACACCCAATGGGACACAAATTCATCCATTAGAGTACAAATTTTTAGTATATTCATCTTTAGATCTAGTTTCAAGTACTCTTATGGTCCTTATCTCAAGGTAAAAGGCTTATTTTTGTTCATAATTTTAGTTATCTTCATGATTTTCTAGGCCATAACAACCTATATAGAATAATTTCATCATTATTCTCCTTATCAATAGTTTTTTTTTATGATCTATATGCCTCATCCTCATCAAAATGATCCATATGAATTCCAAACTCCCTAAATTTTCATGATGAGATGGGGGAGATGAATAAGGTAAATCAAAAGATTGCTGAAGAGATATTAGCCTACAAACAAGAGTAATCAAGTAACTAATCTCAATTTCAAAGGTTAATACCTCTTTCTACCCCATATTAATATCCATGGATTACAAGTCCATATTAGAAATAAGTTATCCCAATCATGCCTCAAGATGTAATACTTTTAATACCAGAGGCTCTTGAACCCAATTTTCCAACATAGAATCAAATATAACAACCAAGCATAAACCCAAATGATGAAATCATTCCTAAAAAAACTATCACTATCATTCAACCCTCACCCATTCCTCCTCAAGAGACCAAATTCTTCCCTTCATGGAAATCCATTTAGGTAAATATGCAGTAGAAAAAAGAGATGACAATTGTACAATTTGAGTAGCCATAAGATAAAAATAAAATATCTATGGCAGCACCATTGGATCTATCTCATCTACTTGAGTATTTTAAGGGGTTTACCATGCCATTCTTGGAGCAATAAACTCTAATTTATGAGGTAAGAGAAGAATATGTAACTAAGGAGATAGAAAATGAAGGGGAAATCAATGATCAAGAAGAAGAAATCATTATTAGGACACCACTGGGCAAGGACAAGAATGATTTAATCTTTCATGATGTCAATGAAGAATAAGTTTTAGATGACAAAAAAGAAGATGTTTCTCAAGAATTTTTAGAAACTAATAAGGATGAAATACAAACTAATCATTATTTAAAATAAATCCATGAATGGAACTCACATAGAGCCATTGATGAGACAGAGAATATTCCTGAAGAAGATGATCATTGGCAATAGTTATACCATGATTTATTGAATGAAATTGAAGAGCTTAAGATGGCATATTTAAATGATGAATTATGACCATAGATTGATGTTTCATTTGAGGATTTTGCCAATTTTTTGAAAATTTAGGAAGGCAATGTTATTTTATAAATGTTAAGGCAAGATTAGTTGGAGCTTGAATGGATAGATGAGATGCCATTCTCTACTAAAGATGAAGATGAAGTAAGAGTAGTAGATCAATAACTTTCATATGACTCCATCAAAATGTTATAAATATGTGATCAACATGTTTTAAATGGTAATAATACTAATGAACTCCATGTCCTTTCAGTTGATCATGATGAAAAGGCCTTTTGGGATGACTTAGATGGTTTTTGTTCAAAGTTTGATATTCCATCTCCACCCTATATAGAGATTGAGGAATGTATTGTAAAGAGTACTATTGTATATATTCATCAAGAATATATTCATGACATATTGCATCCATGTTTGAAAATACATCATGAATTTGAATATCTTAACAAGCCACTAACTCAAATGGATCATAATGAAGACACCAATCCAAGCATACCATTTGAGACACAAATCTAAGCGTACCATCTAAGTTGTTAGTACAATATTTGAATGAGAATAAGACAAATCTTGATTAGCCTATGAATGAGGTAGAATTAGTGTTATTGATGCAAGAAATAATATTATGGAAGGAGGATGATTGGGTATTGGATCTATATATTAAATCCATGTACCTAAGAATGGAAGTAAGAGGCCCAACTACATCATCTAGAAGACATGAACATAAAAGTGATCCTATCTACAAGAAGAATCCATAAAAAGGGATAAATCATGCTTTAATTTTCTATGGTAGATATAATAGATTTTTATTTGACCCTGAAGGAAAGCTTGTCACTTCAGGCTAGTTGTTCTAGGTTTACTTTATTTCAATCAATGTATAACATAGGTAGAATTTTTCTTCCCTTTTGTATTATTTTTTTATTTCCTTAGGTTAGTTGTCCTAGTTTAGTTATTATTTCCCTTTAGTCTTATTGTGTCACAGTCAAAAGAGGTCTTACAAAGCCCAAAAGATTCTATTTTCCATTCAAGAGAGTTAATAAGTCAAAGTTGTTATGCTTTATTTTGCCATTATCACATGAAATATGATAAGATTTTTTACTATTACGATATTCAACCCCTATAAGTCACCAAAAATATTGGTAATTTGGCTTATCAAGGCCAAATTCCAACCCCTATAATTCAAAACTTTACAAGATCCTATCAATAGCCTCTGTGAGGTGGCCAAATAGGTGTGTTTTGGTTTAAAAAGGTTAAATTTTGGTCATATAATGGCTAATATGGATGTCAGAGGTCACAAAATAATTCATAATAAATTTTAATATATCCATATTTATGAATTTTACCTTTTTCTAATGTTTCAAACCTTAAAAAGCTGATTGCATGCCTTTTAAGGCCTAAAAAGGCCCTTTTAGACCTCCCACATGTCAATTTCACCTATTAAAAGATGTCAAAAACTTAATTTTGGGTTTGAACACATCCAATACTCATGGTTTCATTCTCCATTAAATAAAATAAATGGTGGAATATTTATTTTACAATAAAAGGCAAAGAAAATCCCATTTACATGCAAATTTCATTGAATACTATGAATCCATATAAAATTTTGTAAATTTGAAAATCATAGGGTTGCCATCAATAAAATCCATGTGTGATAAACACTAAATAAACATCCAAATGGTTTGGAAGAGGAAAGTGGATGATGAAGCTATAAGGTTAATCACTTTTGAAGAAAGACAATAAGTCTTTACCTTGTCTAAAAGGAAACATATGAAGTTGGGGTAGTCCCCATATATAGATGACTTTAAGTCCCTTACTGAAAATCATAAGGATTATTTGATAGAATTACATGATGGGATTGAAATTTATAGGTATGAGCTTGATCAAGAGCTATAAAGTGGTAAAAAATGGTCCACATTCCTCAAGGAATTGAGATTGAGGTTCAGCATGCTACATCAAAGCTATACAATGTTCTTGAATCAATTGATGTAGTGAGGTCAAAATTGTCTCCCCATATAATTTAGAATCATAAATTATTTAATTATTTGAAGTGGGATCAGAATAAATTAAAATATCTTATTTTTTATACTACCAATAAGTCTTACAACCATCTTGATATAATAACACCATTGGAAGCTTTAAATTCCCTCAATTTGGTGGTAATTAGAACCTAGGAGATTAGAGAGTGGATCACAACAATTGGGGAAGTAATGCCAAAGTATCATGAACATAAAACTCTCATTTTGAAAATCCCATAAGAATTAATGTTATCAAAGGCAAGAGAATGAATAATCAAACTTATCAGGAGGATAATTTTTGATCAACTACTTTAGCAAGCATTCAATAATTTCAAATAGAGCCTTCAGGGATTATCACTTGAATAAATTGAGGCCAATCTAAGTTTTGATAGGAAGAAGGTGACAAAATTATAAATTTTTAAGATAAACTTCCAAAATAGAAAGTTAGAGTATGCTAAGATCCTTAAGTAAATAAGGTGCATAGACCCTCATTACTCAACTTGGACATTATTAGATTACAATATGATCAAGGACATAGGTTTTATCTTGATTTGGATGATAAGAAGATGACTGATGCTACAATTTATAGTTTATTACCAATATCTACTATAATGTTTCTAGCAATCAACACATCCATGTAAATGTCTACCCAGCCTTAGTTCAAAGGCTAATTTTATGTCCATCAATACAAGGAAATTAATTTTTTACTCATAGTTTGCTTATGTTATAAATTAAATATGAATGTTTCTGGAATTATTTGTAAGCATGCACATGTTGCATCACATTATACAAACTAACTTTATTTTGATAATTTTAAGTTAACTATGATCATATATACATGCAGTTTTGAAACTAGAATTAAAACTAAGGTTCTAAGTATAACATGTTATTTTAATTTTGCATGAACTTGGAGGATGACGTGACCCCTCCCAAAGTATATATATACATCTAGAACCCTCATTTTCAAGGGTCAAAAAAATCAATATAGAAACAAGTCAAATTTTTATTGTCATGCATGTATTGATACCTCTTATTTCTATATTTTGTGTAAACAAATTTTATCTCTTATGGTTGTTTTATTTAGTAATTATAAGTGCACAATAGCTATGAATAATTCATTTTGTTGTAATTGATATGCTGATTTTAGATGTGTAATTACTATTGAAGAGTTAGCAACTATTATTGATTATATGTAAGTAGGTTGACTATCTCATCTTTCTAAATGTGAAAATATATTTTATTTGATATAATATTCTATGTGTGTGACATAGCTACCTTAGATACCTCTCTGATCCAATTCATAATCTTATGAGCATGCATGTTCAAAATCTACCCCAAAATAAGTAACCTTTGATTAAGGTCTTCAAGTTCCTTATGCCATTTTTTTAAGACTACTTGACTATTTTGTATGTGTGTGTCGTAGCTTCTAGTAGCAAACATCAATATTAAAAAACATTTGTCCATTAAAAATTTAGCCTAAAGGTAATTCTTGAACTCATACATCTCTCTTTTCTACTTTACCCTTTACTCTTTT
The DNA here is from genome assembly GCA_037957365.1 of Torreya grandis. Lineage (NCBI taxonomy): Eukaryota > Viridiplantae > Streptophyta > Pinopsida > Cupressales > Taxaceae > Torreya > Torreya grandis. The sequence continues at coordinate 3,132,906 of JARHVA010001298.1, read as the reverse complement.
GGAGTTTATTTCTATTATCTACCCACTTTGAATTAGTATCCACCCATCCGCGAACTCACCTAGTTTTAACTTTCTTTTAAATATCATTCATCCATACAATCCTAGTTAACAAACTACATGATTTGCCTACTATTTTATAACTTGGTTATTTAATTGCATACCTACAACTCATCCTTGGAGTGGATTTTACCTCCATTATGGTCCTAAAATGTTAGAGGTTGCCTCCTTATGATTTGATGAACATAAAAACCACATGAATAGATATTATTAGTAAATACATAATAATATATATGGATGATTTAACTATTTTCTTCAAGAATAGAAATTATCAAATAAAAGACTTGAGAGAAGTCCTATAGAAATGTAGAGATCATGAGATCTCTCTGAACCTAAAGAAGTAAGATTTTTAGGATGACATAAGGTATGTTTCTTAGCCACATCATCTCCAAAAGGGGAATGTCTATAAATCTTGAGAGAGTTGAGGCAACTAAAGTCATTCTTTGACAAAATCAATGTCATTAGGAAGTTCAACTCAAGATTTTCAGAGATAGTGAGACCATTGAATAACATTTTAAAGTAGGATGCCAATATTGAATGGATAGCTAAAGCACAATAATATTTCACACAAATAAATAAATAAATTTTAAACACACTAGTCTTAATCAATCCTAACTATACATAACCCTTTTACATATACTCCTTCACCTCAGAACATTCTAGTCTACTTATTTCAACACACAATAAAAAATCTAGAGATGAGAAATCTATTTCATTCATGAGCTCTCCACTCTATAATGTTAAACTTGGATATTTAGCTATTAAAAAATAAGCATTTTTTTAATCAAATTAATCAATAAGTGTGAGAACTATATACTCCATAATAAGGTGTTTATAATTATGCCTAACCCATTAGTAAAATCTATATTAATGCAAAATAAGTTGGGTGAATGAAGGGGAAAGTGGATGACTATTATCTAAGAGTTTCACTTTGATCTACAGCCACTGAATATCATAAGATATAAATGGATTAGTAAGGTTATGGCTAAAGTGGATCCATAAATATTTTTCCAATAATACATAGCATAAAACATTGGTAATGATGATTGGTACCAAGACGTGGTCAATTACTTATTAAATAAAGAATTCCTAGGTCATTTGAATTCAACTCAGAGAATATATTTACATCTCAAAAGTAACACATTCATGATAAAATTAGGCATACTATATAAAATAAATCATGCAGGCATATATCTAAGATTCCTAAAGAAGTAAGAATGAGCTATAATACTTAGTGATTTCCATGAGAAATATTGAAATTTTAATGGATCACGGAGTGTTACAGCTTATCAAATAACTAAGCTAGGGTATTATTGGATACATGTATTTAAAGATGCAAATTTTTATGTTAGGAGATATCATACCTTCCAATTTACCACACATAGAGAGTGTACCACCACCATGCCATAACAGTCGGTCATTGAGGTCTAGTCATTCACAAAGTATGGATTGGACTTTATTGGTACCATTAATGCTAACTCATCAATAGGACACAATTTCATCCTTAAAAAAAAACTAAGTTTTTGTAACCATTCAACTAAAGCTATAGCATACAATAATGATACAACCTATGTGGTAATCAAATTCTTTGAGGAACATATCATCACCAAGTTTGGGATGCCTGTTATGCTAGTTTGCAATAATGGACCTAATTTCTCATCTCTTTGATTTATTAAATGGGCCTATGAAAACCAAGTAATCATAAAACCTACTTCTAATTATTATCCATATGGAAATGGGGTATTAGAATCAACCAATAAAAAATTTATTGATTTAATTAAGAGTATCTTGGTAAATAACCCGAGGGATTAACACAATGTTATGAAATTTGCTTTATGGTCTGATAGAATTAGAATTAAGGTATCCTTAAGAACATCACCATTTTATCTTTTTTATAACCAAGAACTCATTTTTTCATTCAACCTAAGAATTCCTACATTATAGTTCATGGGAGATTACATAGAAACTAAAGATAAGATATAATCTCACCTTCTTAACCTGATATAAATTTAAAAAAATGTGATGCATCCTTACTACATTTCATCAAACACCAAGAGGTCATAAAAATTTGGTTTGAGAATAAATAAAAGGTGAAAACCTTTAGAGAATATGACCTAATCCTTCTCTAAGACAAGTATCATGTGAAAAAGGGACATCATGACAAGTTTGATTCCCCATGGTTGTGTCCCTACCAAATATTTGAAATACATGCTGAGAATGCATTATGTCTAAGGTGTCTAGCTGGTGAAGATGGCCCATTTCCTATTAATTGGAAATTACTCCAACATTATTTTTAGTCTTGAATTATCTTGGAAAGTAAATACCTTCTCTTTCCCTTTCCTATTTTGTTTTTATTTTCTCTCTTAGTTTGTGCTAGTTTATTTTTTCCTAAATTTCTTGATTTCTTTTAACGATCTAGCCTCGTTATTTGACTATTTTTGGTTTTTATTTATTTATTTATTTATTTTTATTTTCACTTATTGGTAAAAAATATGAATAACTAAAATCATTTACACATGTAATTTGAGTGATGTTTATATTGCATTAGTACTCTAGTAGTTTATGGCTTTAGAATCTATTTATGAATCAGTTTTACAATTTTGGTTATCATGTGTGTGATGAATTTATTCAAGTTTAGATATGTCCAAGAAAAAATGTATATTAAATGAATACATTCTCTTAAATACAATCACAAAATTCACATCGAAATGATTTTTAGGTTTTCTTAGATCAACTTGATATAGTGAAGATCTAGTTTGAAAAATATATAGCTCTACCTTTCACTTCATACCATGGTCCACAACCAAGAGTCAAAATTCTAAAAAAGAAAGATAAAATATAAATCAAGACAAGAAAGGAAAATAAAAAGAGTAATATAAATAAAAACTTGATTCTAGGTGATTCAAAATTTTCAACATTTGGATTTTTAGTGTGTTTGACAATGGAGCAATGCCTAGAGTGGGATCAGAGGCAACTCCATTAGGCATATGGATGCCTATCTAGTAGCCCAACAATGTTTAGGCAAGAAATATCAAGGTATTATTCACTAGCTTAGTGATAAAATCTGTAGTATCTAGTCTTTACAAGTTATAATAAGTAGTAAATTAACTCATTTTCACACACTTGATCAATAAGAATGTTTGATTTAGAATTTTACCCACTTCCACCTTCTCTTTTCTTGAATATGTTCACATTACATATGTATTCTTGGCCAAATGTTATTGGTCTATAAACACATTTATATCATTTTAAAATACTCAAGATTATTTTTTAATAGAATATCGATTTGTTATTATTTTCACATCATGCCCTAATTATTCCAAGAATTATGTAACCTATATTTTTTTCCTTTTTATTTTCTCTTGATTTCAGTCATGGTTCATTGGTATCATCACTTAAAGTTTCCTTAGTGGTAAATGTTAGTGTATGTGACAAACTAAATCTTGAAACTATCACCATTATAAAGATCATGTTCATGCAAGTCAACTTTGTATTTTCCACTTCACATGAAAGTGGGGTTATGACCTCCCAATTTGCATTTGAAGCTTAGATATCTTAGATATCTTAGCTATCTTAGATTTATCTAGGGGTTAATCTCAATATCCATTCCCTTTAGTCTCCCTAAACCTATCTTATTATTATGACTAAGCCCAAATGGTAAAGTTTCATATATAACACTTGGCCTCAAATCATAGTTTTACTACACTTCTACTACATGACATTCTTGCCTACCTACTCTCTCAACTACCTAAAGTCACTTTAGGGGGTCATTTTTATTACCATTACTATTATACCTATATAATATTTCCTATCCTCTCCATCTTACTCATGTAGATAAGTTTCATGTTATGCTCTTGGAGTGAAAATGCATTATTATGGCACTTATCCCAATTGTGGGGTCTCCTGAATAGGATTTTCCTAGATTTTATGGGTCTCTTGGTTTGGTTTAATGAGTCATTTTGGTTTCCATTCCATTTCAGCCTCCAAAACTAGCTATATGTCATTATTTAGGCCCATTTAAGATAGTTTCATGTTTTGAAAACCTCCCAGAAATGACTCTTGGGCCCTTATTTTGGACTTGTAACATGTCATTGAGTTAGGAAAAATATTGATCCACCAGTTAAAAATATTATGAAAACCTATGATTTGGTCTACTTATCCCATTTATCAGTATCCTATTGTAATCAAGATTTTCATACTTTAATTTATCTATGTTTATAAAAAAATTTGATCCCTAAACTTAATCAGGCTTTCTAAGCCCAAATAGGTCTTGGGGAAAAGTATAGGTTAAGTTCCTTTTTTAATAAAAAATTTAGTCTCAAATTGTTCTAGTTAGGGGTCTTTTAACATGTTTAATTCTTTTCATACTCGAATCCCTGATTGGTTCGAGTAGATATGTCTCAATATTCTTAATGTTAATTGGGGGTGGAAGTCCTAATTAGGTTGGGACTATCCACCCCCATAAATTCTTTGTTAATAGGGAAATATAAACTTGATTGGGTCAGGGCCCATCCTCAACCTAGTTTTAATGTCTATCAAGACTTTAATCCCCCACCCCCCAATGATAGTCCCAATGGGTTTTTGACCCCCTAGAACCCTACATGCATAATGATCAAGGAGGTCTATCAGGATTTTGACCCATCATTCCCCAATGACATATACACTATGAGTTTTTTCCCCTTTTAATCCCTAGATATAATGTGAGCCACCAAGGAAAAAGCGTCTATAGTTATAATCAACCCCCCCTTCAAATTAAAAATATTAATTTTTTACCTTAAAATCAGTGTGTTCTAAAGGTTAGTTCCTGATAGGGTCTACAAATAATTTCAAATTTCCCCCAAGTAATTCAATTCAAGATGTACATACTTGAATAGAAATAAGAAATTCAAAATGAATGGAAATGAAAAATTATAAGCTTGATCTCCTAAAAATTATGATTAGGTATAAGAAGGCCCTTTTTTGACTTGTTAATCATTTTTTTTGACATAAAATCTTGCTCATGTGTCTAAAATCAAAACCATTTACATCATCATAATTATAGTTCCAATATATATGTGGTAATGGTCTTGTTTTTACTTGATTGCTCTTGGTAAAAAACTTATTAGTGTTTTAGTGTCAAATTTATTCTTTAAGCTTGTTAATTGTATGTTTTAACTTTTGTATGTCGTGTGAGATTATGAATAGTAAAAGTGGTGAATATGGAGGGATAATGTAGGAAAAGAGGTAGATGGTAACATTAATGGTGGTTGGTGATCATTTAGGAGGGAAATATCCTACCTTGGAAGGCTATCACGTAAATATATTGATGGATTTTAGTTTAATTGGGTTGAATTTTTATCCATACAAAAGATATATGGCTAGACCCTTTTCATATTTATATAAATTTTCATGCTTTTATACCTTAATATCTCTGTCAACTCTATCTCTACTATTACACTATAAATTTTTTTAGAGATTTATTATATTGGATTCTAATTGTAATTGTCAAAATGATGAATGTTGATAAATAAAAAGATTGGAAGTGTTTGTTCTTAAATTTGCACATGTATATGGTGGTTGTGGCTACTTTTTCCCTAATTTATATCCTTATAAGCTTGCATTAGTTTTTATTTTTATTTTACATATGATGGTTATATCAAATAATAGATTGTGGAGTTCATATGATTGTCTTCTCAAATTTGTCAACAGTATTGTAGGATTTTTTTCTCTCCTTTTCCCTTATCTTTTGTCATTTCTTTTATCAGTTATTAATCTAGGGTTTGAAATCAATATTGGTATGAATGAATAGCTTAATATATTATTTATTTTCTCCATTGTATTATATTATTTTTGAATATTCAATCAATGGAATGAATGTAAACTTAATCAACTCAAAACACACAACTATGCAAAAACATGAATGCTGATTTTAAATTTAATAGAAAAACATATGTAGATGAATATTAATCTTATTGTAATATTTATCCATTGATAATATTAGATTAAACCCACCCTTAATAAATGGTATGGGTACCAACACTAAACACATCAGGGGATTTGGGTCTTCCCCTAGCTAGAAACAACTTGTTAGGAGTGCAAAAAGAACCCAACAAAAAGAAATATTATGGGGATTGGGTCTCCTCTTGGTTATAAATAATAGACTAAGAGTAAAAGGAAAACCCATATAAAATAATAAGGATCATATTTTTATTATATTAGGAACTAGTAGAGGCATGACCAATATTGTATTTGATTGGTATACCAAGCAACTAGTTTTGGTTGGACCAAAAACTAGCTTGGGATAAAATGAGGCCTAGGTATCTGGATACCATTAAGGTCCCCAGGGGATTAGAAAATTGATTTTATCTATATCTAGAACCATCCTAGACACAAAAGGAGGTATAGGTATCCATAAAACTTTGAAGGTCCCCAAGGGCCCATCCCTCAATAGAAACATCATGAAAAAGCTAAGCTAACTTAGAACAAGACCTAAGATGGTTCAACAACCACCATGTAATAAAGAAGCATGAGGCCTAGGCATTTAAAGTGACTATTAACCACCATAATTGATAGGTGTGAAACCTAATTGGTTTTAACTAGATCGATAACTATCCTAGGTAGATGAAGGCAGAGGCCTAAGACTCAAATGGCTCAAAAAGAATAACAAGGTTACAAAAACCTAGTAGACCATTTCGACTAGATTAGGAACCATCCTGGACACAAATAAAGGTCTAGTATTCTATAAATAATAACTAGATAAATGACCTTTCTAGGTCCCCTAAGGGATCTAATTTAAACTAAGCACTGTAAAGATCAAAGTAAGAGAACCTTACTAGCCATGAGGGTCTATAACAAGCCCTCAAATCATATCAACAAGAACTAAATCTACCAGTCACAAAGTAAATAATAATAACTATCCAAATCATAGATCAAAGTTTGTAACCACTTAGTAAACATCTAAAAATCAAGTGTTCAAAGATATTACACACTTTTAAAATTGTAAATCCTTCAAACTGGTGTCATCCAATATCATAAGGACAAAAAATACCAAATTTATCTATGACAAATAATTTTTAAAACTAACCATCATACCCATCTCCATAGAATGGTTAAGATAAATAGGGAAGATACAAATTGATAGAGTAGTGAAAAATATGATAAATACTAGGCTATACTATGGATAAGGCCCAAGTCCTGAAAGGGATAATATGATCCAAAATCTAGAGTTTAAAATTTAAAATAGATCATGACTAGGAAATCTGATCAAACCTTTTTCAAACTTCAATGGTCCACTCAACCAATCAAGCCAAGGCTAAATCCATCCAGCTTGATCATTCTAAATACACCAAATCCATCAAAAACATTTAAAAAACTTTTATTCACTTGATTATGGGAAGTCACCACTAAGAAATGATTTAAATTTTCATTGTTCTCCTTGTCTTTCCAAATAAAAAACCAAAGCAAAGTAATACTATGTAAGTAACACATCCAAAATGAATGTGGAAAACTATGGGTCTATTAAAGTACTTAAAAAATAAGGTAAAACACATCATGAATCTTAGAAATAGAGGTAGACATTATTTATTAGATCTAATGATCCCATAACGATCAATATTCCTCTGTTCATGCATAAATATATCTGAGTCTTTCGACTCATACTTGATTAGTAGCACTTCCGGATCCACATCTTCATCCCTTATTTCATCTTCCTCTAATAATATTTCTAGAGGGTTAATCCCAAAAATTATCATGATGATAATAATATATATTATATGGGGTAAACATTCAAACCCTTCACAAAGGTAACTAGTAGGGAAACACCATAGTTTGTTGGTCGAAGATCTCAATAACTCAAGTTTCCAAGTCAATGTGTAGTTCCATAGACATAGGTAAATGATGAAAGCACATCCTAGGCCAAAATTGAAGACATATGTAGAGTGAGATGGAATGAATCAAGAATCAATTTTCCCCTTGTGTCTCTTTTTGAGGAACAAAACACTTTGGTTCAATATCAAGATAATCCAACCCTTAACTAGTCATGGGAGAATGAGCAAATCACAACCTAAGCTAGGATGGGAGATGCACAAGGCCTATAAATGATGTAGAGGCTAGTAAACTAAATAATCACTTACCTTTTACTTTGAACATGATCAAACTAATCCTCAAAGCTAGAAAATTAGCTTTCAACAAGACCACATAGACTAACCAATGGGCTAACAACCAACTTGACTAGTCAGCATAAGGTCGTAAAACACAAGAATATCATAGACCCTTAATAATTATCATACACTATCATCATTTCTTAAAGGCATATTTTTTACACATGATCCCCATCTTCCTCATTATCCTTATCCTCATGGCTTCTATCAATAATAGTCCAAGCCCAAGCTCTTCCCTTTTTATCTAGATCTAGTTTGTCCCCATCTCCTTCCTCACTCTCTTGGCCTTCTTGCCCATGGCTAGTTTCAAATTTTATACTATTTCCTCCACTCTACTCTACCATTTTATATTTATCCATTGTTATTTTAATATTGTTAAATAATTCTAATCACTATAATAAATGAAAAATCATCTATAAACAATATCAAATGAAGCCCTACACTTACTAATTTCATAATTGTGCAAGTTTTTTATGTAAAATTATGTATTTTAGTTTCTTACAATATGATTATTGAATGAGTGAATGAATTTTTACTTCAATATTTTAAAACTGTATAAAACCCATATAAAATAAATAAATAAATTGACATCATATTTTACATTATTCAAGTAATAAAAACTAGTTAAAATGCATGTTTGAGATTGATGATAGGTTGAACCATCAAATGCCCTTGAAAAGAATTGTCATAATGAGTCACTGAGTGAAGATCAATACACCTTGACTAGGTATCTAAAAACCTTGGGTAGATCCTCTAGAATCTCCTTTTAAGAGAGGTGAGTCATAAGATAAACCTAGAAGTCTGGCATGTCCCAAAACACATGTCAATAATATCAAATATGAAGATACACATAAAAATAAATCTAGGAAAATGTATGAGCATTATGAATTCATATTTATGCCTTTTGGTATAACAAACACACCTATTTTTTCATGAATTTGATTAATAATATGTTTAAATATTTTTTAGATAAATTTTTATTTATTTTTATTGAGTATATTATGATCTAATCTAAGAATGAGGCATAACATGACCAACATTTATGAATAGTATTGCAAAGATTAAACTAGCACAAATTGTATGGTAAAAATTCAATTGTTTCATTCTACTAAATAAATATTCACTACTTAAGGCATGCCATTTCTAAATAAGGTCTTGTAATTCATCCTATAAAGACTGTAACTACTAATTATTTTTTATACCTATTAATGTGCATGAATTACATAACTTTATAGGGCTACCTGGTTACTATTTGAGGATTTTATATGAATTTATAAGGATTTATATCCCTATTACTTTTTTGAAAAAGAAAGTGAATAAATTTGAATGGAACCTAAAATGTGAATCAACCATCCAAAAGCTAAATGAATTGTCAACTTAAACACTATCCTTGTCATTTCAGATCCAAATGGAAAATTTGAAATCTAGGCTGATGTTTTTAAAGTGGGTATCAAGGAAGTTTTGACCTAATATGTAAAACTAGTTGCTTATGAGTATTAGGATCTGAAAACACATGAACATTGTTACCCAAATCATGATTGTGAACTAATAGTTATGGTTCATGCACTTCAACAATGGAAACACTTTTTTCTTAGCAAACATTTCAAGTTAAATTTTGATCAACATAGTCTAGTGCATCTATTCACTCAAAAAGAGTTGAATACAAGATAATTTAGGTGGTTAAATTTTATTAGAAAATTTGATACTAATATTACATATGTAAAAGGTAAATAAAATAGAGTGTATAATTCTCTTATTATGACTTATCTTATTGTATTTTTTACTTTGAGGTTAGCTTTTATAAATTATGTTTTAACTTAGTAGCTAATTAACCTTGAATACAAAAACATATGTGTTGATTTATCAAATCTAATAATAGAAAAAATTGTTGCTGATTTTTCTTTGGACTTGGATGGAATTCTAAGGTACCAAGACATAATATATGTTCATGATTTTGGGAATCTAAGGTAAAAATTGATAGAATAAGTACATACTACACCTCATTTCACTCATTAAAGTGTCACAAAAATGACATATGATCAAAAAAATGTTTTATTTATGGACTAGGATAAATAAGTATATAACTAGAATCGAAGAAAAACATTTGGAATATCATCATGTTAAGAATAAATATTTCCATCTGAGAGGGTATTTATACCTACATGTTATTCTAGAAATAAAATATGCATTTATTTTTAATGGAATCTATCCCATGACTACCTAATTATTGAGGTAGGCATGATACAATTATGGTTGTAATTTATATATAGATAAACATTTTTCATTTTATTGCAAGAAATATCACTGGTGATTCATCTACCCTTGATAAAATGTTTGTGAAGAAAATTTTCTACCTTTATGGTGTTACAGAGGTACTTATCTCTGATAGAGATGAGTTGTTCACTTCTACGTTTTATCACACATGGATTGTTTCATTTGGAACAAAACTGAATTTAAGTTTAATTTATAATCTATAAATAGATGTCCAAACTAAATGGTTGAAATTTTTAGATGAATTTATGTTGATAATGTATCTAATGAACCAATATTCATAATGGGAGGACTACATCCCATTAGTTGAATTATAATATAATAATACTTATCATTTTGTTATTAAAATAGAACCTTCTAAAGCCTCATATGGGTAAAAGTGAAGAAATCAAATTAGATAGGATGGTTTAGAAAAATGAGTGTTTAAAAGTCTAAACACTTTGAAATAATATGATAATAAAATGGTTGGTGTTTATCAAAGTATAAATTTTTTCTATGATAGGCATAAGAGCTATGTTGATCTTAAGAAGTAACCTAGATAATTTAAGATGTCATATAGAGTTTCCTTGAGAGTAAGACCACACAAAATTTATATTAATTTTGGTAAGTTATCAAAAATTACTCCATGATTTATTTGTCCTTTGAAATTATGGAAAATATCATCCCTTTTTCCTAATATCTATATCTTCTTCCTTATCTATCTAGAATTCATGATGCACTTCATGTGACATAATAATAAAATAGTTTTTTTATCCTTCTCAAATTATGTATTGGAATAATATCCAGGTGGTAGACATGATGATGATTCAACTTGAACACATCACCATCTTGTCCTATCATAGCAATATCCCATAAAATAAATATATCCAACATATGTTGGTCTAATGGGATCATCTATGTGAGAAAAGTGCCACTTGGAAAAATGAAATTATTTTTAGGCAGCACTATCCTCACTTATTTTTATTAGGCTCCAATATGGTACCTAATTTAAGGGGTTGTGTGTCATATGCAATAAAGGAATGTATTATTAGGAATTTAGAAAACAAATAAATATTAATTAATTAAATACAAAAATAAAATGAAGAAAACACAACACAATAGAAGTCACAAATTTAACGTGGTTCACCCAATATGGGCTATGTCCACATAAAAATAGCCAATATTTCTTATTATTTAGTCTAGAAAATGAAGGAAAAAACCTGAAATACAACCACTACAATATCCTCTTCACTCACATACAACATGCTTCCATAATTACAATTCCCTCATATCAAAAGGAGGGTTACATATAGGGTAAACATATACAAACATAATTTATACTATTAGATCTGCAACCTAATAGTGAACAATCTAGATTTACTATAAAATTACAATATTTTATAGTGCATTGTAACAAAAAAACTCCTCCCCCCACACCCCCTATCAGGGACTAGGCATTAAAATAATATTAGGATCCACAATCCAACAAGTATTTATTTACATGTGGCATTATGATGTTTGATGTTACATTTTGACTATTGAGACATAAATATCCTATTAAATTACTTCATGAGAATTAACTAAGATATTTCATTAATATTTATTATATTTAAGTTTTAGTATTGTATTGGTTTATATTATAACAAGTTGGTACAATTGATACCATTTTATGATCACAGGGGATAATTAAGTTACTAATCTAGGTTTAGACCAAAAACACTTCAATAGATAGTTGCTTCACTTTCATATAGGGAAATAAATATGTTGAGGTAAATGAATTAGATCCAATCAATTGACCTTTTTTTCTTTCTTATCTAGTATTATGAGTTTTTATTATTATGCATGTTTATTATGACTATTGTTTAGAGGTTTTCATTGGCTTAAATCCAATTATGATTTATTGTGTTTTTTATACTTGTTATTATAAAATATATTTTTGTCTAATCCAAGATATTTATATCACTCTTTAATAACTCATGTGTTGGCATTGTTTGCTTTGTGAAATTATTTAAGCTATTAAGTGATGTTGACTTGGCCTAATTCACATAATGCATACTTAGTATATGGATTTTATGTTGGTTAATGACTTAGAAGGACTTATCTTAGAATCATGTCTATGTTTGATTATCTTATTGATTATGTTTGCTTGAGACATCAAGACTATTTAGTTGACATTTTTATTTACTTGTGGATCATGAAAGGGCATTCAAACCTAATTCATTATTACAACAATCATCACCTAATTTTCATTTTAAGTGTAATTTAGTTATAATTTATTTGAAAAGGTGATTTTTAATATTATTTAAGGTCATTATGAGACCTTAAAATTATAGTGATTATTATGTTGGCATTTAAACTTGGTTTGAATGACCTAATCACATAATTAAGTTTTGCATGAAAGACTTGTGAAAAACTTACACTCGAGTCATTTTTGGATGTTTATTTATGTTGGAAGTAGAGAAGGGGGAAAGAACAATAATTTAATGCTGGCCATGGGGAATGGAAAGTCATTTTCTCCTCAACTTGAGTTACTTGGAGGAAAATATTAGAAGAGGATTGAAATAAGATGGTCTATACCATCTTGGAAGACTATGTGGAAAATAGTTCAAAGAGAAGACACGGAGAAAACTTAGAGGAGAAAGAAAATGAAATAATAGAGAAATTTTGCATTCAATCAATTATATTTATTTAAATTTTACTAAGTGTAACTATGATAAGATTTTGAGAAAGTAGTATAAGGGTGATTAGGTTATAGGAAGATTACATTCCTTACATAGGACTTGTTAGCTACCTAGGTTGCACCCTTTTTGAGTAAGACTATTCAAACCCTCCAAACACTTGGAATAACATGGGATTGATCTATAAGTTATGGGTTACATATTGTGTAGGCCAAACCTCTAGATTTTATGGGGCTAGATCCCCTTATTTGTCACTTGGATTATCTTTGTAAGGCTTAATCCTATTGGGGTGAAAAGGGCTAAAAATTTAATAAGGAAATATAAACTAAAGTGTGGTAATGCACCTATAAAATATTTCATCCAATCAACGTTGGACTCCTAGTACACTAGTGGACAATGCATAAAGTTAGAACACTACCTTCAATGGCTTACAAAAATAATGTTTCACCTAGAGATTAGTTTGGATGACTGAAATAAGAGGAAAATGAGAATAAGGCCTAGTTCAAGGCAATTACAATTAGAAATCCACTTCAAACTTGAGTCATCAACACCATGAAACACTAGATGACCTACAAGGAAAGATTATTAGCACCTAGGTGAAACTTGGACCTGAAAAAGGGAATGTTACACCACTATTGCATATCAAAATAAGCATGAACACACTAAGTACTGATTAAAAATTAGCTACAAGTGTTCTATTCATTAATCCAAGAGGTCTAAAAGTATAAATCATGGTAAAATTTACTCATATCAACCTAAGGGAAACAATACAAGGCCTAAAACCCTCTATATAAATAAAATCAAAGGAGAGAGGAGGAGAAAAGTGGCATAAAAAAGTGGAGGATTCATAATTAACCACACTCAAGTCCTAGATCAATTTCATCAATTCCAACTAACCTTTATTTTAATTCCCCATGCATTGGTGCATTTAATGACTCTTTTTAGAATATAAGTAGAAGTAATGGAGACTATGGTTGACTTTTTTAGCCATTTTCAAGGCATGGTATGCCTCTAATTAGGTAAAATAACTCTTTGTTGGAATTTAAAATATGAAAGTATTGTAGTTAAGTCACTACAAACATGTAACAATCCATCTTCTTCTTAATAATATTTTATAAAGTCAAGAAATTGACCCCCCCCTCTCCACATTATGACCATTCAGAGTTAATTTTCCCCATTCAAATAATTAGTTACATGTAATTATACCCTACACTAACTCTCCCCATTATCCCATCTAGGCCAACTTTGAGCTCTCTTATTGACCAAATAAGCCAATTAGGCCTAATTACTTAAGTGTTAGTGTTTGGAATCCATTAAATACCTATAATATAGATTGATAACCTATGGATAGATGAGTTTTAAGTCTAAAATAACTCCTTTCATCATCACATGACCCCTTTTGATTAAGAAACATCTATAATATGGTCACAATAGTTAGATGTCTCTTTGTTCTTGATTTCTACATATTGACAGTTTGGAGATGAGTCAAAGAGACCTTTATATGTGGATATTTTGACATCTCATGACTTGAGAATGTGAGTAAGGTCTGAAAACATACCCTTAAAGGATTGGAAACATCCTAAACTATATTTTACCCTTCTTTCTACTCATTTACTTGGAAAAGTATAGTTTTTTAAGCATTCCATATAGATTTTTTATAGTCAGGTACCATATCCAGGTCCTCATTTTAGTTTAATTGAAATTTCAAGAGATTATTATGTGGTTATAGGGTGTCAAGTTTCAAATATGCCAAGTTTTCCAAAATAGGGTCTACTTAGGGTTCTAGAGAGGTTTTGGGTGTCAAGTACTCTCATTAATGATTCATAGAATATGGACCCCTAAACCAAAAAATCCTACCATGGATTTTAGGTACATGTAACCCTAAAATTTTAATAATAGGATTGAGTTCTCATGTAAAGAGTGGGCCAAGATGTGGACATAGAGAAGCCAGCTTGTATTCTTCTACAAGTAGTTTGAATAGGCTAACCTTAGTAACCTTTGTTCATAAATGTGTTCCCCTAATTTAAAATAAATATTAAATTAATTTAAGGTATATATTTGTACCTAAAATATCCTAGTATCATTTTATCAAAACCCTTTTTGGGTGAAAGATATGAGTATCCAAAGTGAATGCTCAAACTAATTGTGTATGACTTGGAGCGTCAATTAATCTTCTAAGACCAAATAGACCATTTTATGTTATCACCTTATTGGAACCTTATCCATATGAAATAATTAATTTTAAAACACCCCATCATGGTGTCACACTTTCTTAGGAGAGTCTAATATTACCTTCATGTAATGGTGGAGTGTCTAGGCCTCAAGACTAGCTTTAGCATTAAGAGGCATGCACTATGTTTTAGGGTTTGAGTGACATATAATTATTATATTGTATTTAAGATAATTATATCACCCCTTATCCTATTTTTAAAAATTATTAAACTCTCTTAAATTATCAAATCCTAACCCTTATCCTTTTATATACTCTCAACTTACCCTAGGGTTCATATGTAGGTGAAACTAGGAAACCCTAGGGTCTAGGTTCAATGATTTATGCCTCAATTAAGGTTATTATTTATATTTAAACCTTGTTATAAATATCCACTCAGATTTTCCCATCATAATGTCACCTCACAAACAAACATCTTCATCTTGATGTAGGACTGTGTACATCATATTAGGCTTACTAAGCCTAGTTTGAGTATCCCTCTATGTTTCTGAGGCTACCTCCACTTGAGGTGCTTAACACATGTATATTACCATTTTAAGGTAATAAAATTCTAAAATTACCTCAATTTTAATATTTTAACCTTTGACTGACTTACACATACCTATTTAGGTCTAGTTAGGCCTAACATGCCTATTTGAAATGTTATATATCATTACCTGCTAGACTTAGGCCAGTCTAATAAGAGTATTAAAAAACTAAAACCTATGTAAATAATTTAATATTACATCCATTTAAAATTCAAATATTCACTTCCTAAATTAAGTACCATTATCTTTGTCTTAGAACTTCCAAATGACTACTAGCCTCATCATAGACTCCTTAACTCACTGTAGGGACTCTAAGATATAATGGTGACTATCTCTACTAGTTATATGACCTTGAGTAAGGCATAAATTTCTTATAAAACTAATAATGATCTCATATATTAATTTTGGAAACATGATCACCCTTGTAGATGATTTAATATTTCTCACTTTCTCAAGGTTATCCATGTGTTCTTGAGTATATTTTTATGCTTATAGGTGTAGAATATCCCTAGGTTTGTTGAGCATTTCACCTCATATTTAGAATTGTATAAACCTATAAAATGGTATATACCTCAAATTAAAATTTAAAAATCATTCACTCATTATATTTTCTTGTAGACCTAATAATGCACTACCTTCTCAATAAGACCATTGGTGATTTGTCTTTGACTGTGAACTTAGACAACTATTTTCTCTTATGTTTGGGATTCACCCCACTAAAATATTAACTTCATTAATATCTCATGGACATTATTTTAACCCCTAATATGCTCAAGGTTTTTCTGGATCTAAGATCTATTCAACAATGCTCATATTCTTTTCCTTTAAGCTTAAGGCTAGAAAGGTTTTTGAAGAAGCATATAGGTGTTATTTTTAATGCAAGGGTTAGATAATAGTGGTCATTTGAGTTTTGATACTTCATAAATTAAAATTAGTTAAAGATAGATTCAACTCAATATTATCATTAAGGTCTTAAGGATCTCACTCTCCTTATTTCATTTGGTTGATCTCCTTTTAGCATGGCTATATGTGTTCTTTAGATACTTTTGTAAAGAATGAGTACCCTATGGGCTGATGGAATTGAATGAGTATAGACACCTCATAGATGAATTTGAAGTTTTATACCATCTTCTATTTTCATTTTCATTTGTTTCTCCACCTCCATTTCAACCATAACTTCCCAAAATACTATCAACATGTAATTTTTGTCTTCAAAATTGTAAGTGTTCCTTTTTCTATTCTAATAGGATATATGACCTTCGTGGATCCATCATCCATAAACTTGTGGATCTTGGTGGTTACATGGTGAATATATTTCCATTCATATTTTTAAGATTTGATTGAAGGATTTATGGGTGGAGGAGGGTGATTTTGGGGTGATATGGAGGGTGAAGGATGAAACTTGGGTGAAACATTGTAAAAGGACAATGAAAACAATGTGGAAAGATAGAGGTAAGAAAGAGACATGAAATGAAGCATGAGAATCATTCCAATATAATAAACATGAACCTTGAGGAACACAAAACATATGAAAATGAAAACATGGTACTTTGGAGGTAGAGAAAAGACATATATAGTCAGAAAAGGAAATCTAGGAATCTTTGAGGAACCTTAATCTTTTCTAAGAACCTTAATCCTTGTTAAACTAATGGAGTGAACTTTGGAGGAATAATGAGTGGTTTATATATCTATTGAGGCTGCCATGGGGTTTAGAGGTTTATTTAAATGAGTATGATGATGGTTTATCATGATTGTAACACATTGTTTCATGTTTTTAGACTATGTTTTGAAGGTTCTGCATATGGCATTGAGTAACACACAACCCTACCAGATAGTGAAATCTAGATGGATATGTGATCTTTATATGAATAAAATTTGATATGATATGATAAGATTTTATTTACCTAAACTTTATTAGGTAGGCATGGTGATTCTTTAATCACTTGATTAATGTTTTCAACATTGTCAACTGTTGGTAATGAGGGCCCTTAAAACTATGTCACTATCCAAATCTGCTTACAAACTACTAGTTGTGAAATTTGGGATGTTTCATGGTTTCACAAGCTCAAACATGTGAGAAAAAAATTTAAAATTAAATTATATGATCCTTCAATACCTTAGAAAATAATATCAACCATTAATTTGGCCAATCAAGCCAAAGAATCATGAAAACCATCCTATTCTTCTTCGCTTGTATAGATGAGAATAGTGACTAAATCACTCATTACTTATTGAT
The DNA here is from genome assembly GCA_037957365.1 of Torreya grandis. NCBI lineage: Eukaryota > Viridiplantae > Streptophyta > Pinopsida > Cupressales > Taxaceae > Torreya > Torreya grandis. The sequence goes on along the minus strand of JARHVA010001298.1, from coordinate 3,114,790 downwards.
ATTTATTCATAGATATGAGGGGAAAAGACTTGAAACTAATTATCATGACTCTAAGGTCAAGGGACCCCTAACTCGTTCCAAGAGACCAACTTATGATCTTCTCTTTCATGCATAAACCTCAAGGGTTATCTGAGTTTACAAAGAAGGTAGATGAAGTGAAGGATCAGTTTTGAGTCTATTTGACATCCTTTCACCATGAAACTTATTTGAAACACCTCCCATGACTCAAAATTTAGATTATGATCCTCCTCTATATGGTACAATCCTTAAATTTCTATACAAGTATAGAAATCCTCTAAAAATCTTTATCTTTCCACCATTCTCTCCATGTTTAAAGTTGGGAACCACAATTTTAGGGCCAAATGAGACGAATTATAAGTTAACACACCTTTTAAAATACAAAATATGTAGGTGGAAGTTGAAAAGTCATAATTTGGCACGTGGGGCCCATTTGACTAGTGGAAAAGTGTGAATGGACATCAAAATGGGATTTTAGTGCCATGAAACGTATAGGGGTGGAAATGTAAAATTGATAAGACCTCTTTAAGACCCATTTTAAAGCAATTTATCAAAACATTTCCCCTTCCTAAGGTTTTAAAAATTAGATAGGCTTATATGAAGTGGCTTGAGGAGTGTTTGATGGTTTAGGAGGGGTCATGGAGGTGCTAAGTGGTTTATATGAGTATGTCTTGAATAATAGACTTGAACACACTATTGATCTTAATTTTATGTCCCAAAACAATGTTTAAACATATTTACTAGACTTTGAAGACACCTTAAACTCCTCAAATAGGGATAAAACCACTCATTTGGACTTTCAAGACCTTTTAACAATCATCTCTCTCATTTCAAGATCACTATGACACCTAATACATCACCAGAAGAATCAAGACACTTATGACACAAGGAATCAACTGTAAAATAATGGCACATCATGACACTTTCCATCAGGGCTCAAATACTCTCAAAATAGGACAAATCAAGGGAATGATCTTATAAGATATCATTATGAATAGTTTATAGTGGTTGTCACTCAAAAGTTTTTGATGTTAGGGGTTGACATTTCTGGTGACTCTGAAGGGTGACCATCCTATTGGTCAAGATAACCTAGTCACTCCTCATGACTTAAGGATGACATGATGACTCAAAAAAGGTAATATGACTTAAGGACCACTTGGACTACCGAACTAATTTACACTAAGGACACTTCTTGGACTTTCAACAACAACAAGACACATAAATACAAGCAAGGGAGATAATCCTAATACCTAAGGACAATTAAAAAATAAGCTAAAGTAGTAAAATAACTATCTATAACTTATGTTAACCACTTATTACAAAAAGACAACAAAATACTAAAATAATAACCTAAATTTGATTTCTTTCCCTTAGGATCAAATGTAAATGTCTTCTTATCACTATGGCACCATAAGGTGTGCTTTCCATGTGTTAATTTGAGTTTAACTAGGTATTTTTCATTGGATGAAGGTTCTCACTTGTAGCAAGGGGTATGTGTATGCTCATGGCTTCTCATGGAATCAAATGTACTTCCTTGATATATATTTAGGTGCATGAGTTTATTGGGTGAGGAAAGAACCCAATCATACTCATTCCAAATTTTCCTCCTTTGCATGAGAAGTCCTGATTTTTCCTCACTCATGGGTTGTACCTAATTCTGCCCATTAGATTTAAAGTGATCAATTGCAAACATATCCTTGAAAATATATTTCTCAAGATATTCATGGTGTAGATATGGAGTATCTAAAGTCAATATAAAGTCTTGAAAATCCTCCCAAAAAGACATTTCATCATGGTCAATGGATAAACCATAAGGGTCATTTCCATTCTTACCTTTTACTTGTAAAACATCTTGTTGCTCACTCACCTCTAACTCTTTGATAGGGTCATAACAAAGATTTTGGTCTACTATAGATTTTTTATCTTCATATTCAATGGATAAAGACAACTCTTCAACCCACTAAAGTTCTAATTCATCTTTCCTTGGTACTTCTAGAGAGAAATTACCTTGTTCACTTGAAACATTATCTTGTTGTCCAACTCCTTCATTCAAATCTACCACATTGAGTTGTTATATCTCATTCAAGAACTCATGGTATAAGTGTTACCAAGAGTCTTAAAATTTATTTCAATTCTTAGTCTCAACAATAACTTCATTGTAATTGTCTCTTAGGGAAGGAGTGGCTTGTATCTCATCTTCATCAACACCAACATCTTAGAATTATGGCTGCCCCACACCATCTAATTTCTCCTCATGTTAAAATTCTAATCTATTAGGATGAATAGGGGTTCCAATAAAAAAAAATTATTTATAGAAACTTGATATGTCCTCTTCAAGGTGGTATTGAAACTTATCAGTGATTATAATATGGTCTAACTCTTGGAAGATTGTCACCTTACTGAGAAACTTTGATATATTGCCTTTCGTGCTCAAATGCTCAAATTTTGATCATAATGCACTTGGTTCCTCTTCAAAAGAGGAGAGGGTAGGTGGATAATACATTTAATTATATTTATTTATGTATTCCAAGGTATTATTCTAACTAAGGATCTTAGGAGTGTCATTCTTAGAGACCACACCTTTCTTCTTAAAATATTTAATTATTTTATCAAATTTGGATATAGTTTGATGTTCATGAGTGGTTGTATCATGGAGGAATAAATATTTACTTAGAGAACATGAAACACCTCTTGAAATAAATTTCATAACTTTCATTTCCTCTTGACTCTCCCTTTCAAGGGCAGGCATCACATAGTTGGGGTCTTTGTCCCATGAAGGTTTCTAAGATGGTGTTATTGAAAGTTATTGAGAAGGCATAGGATATTAGAGGGGGTATTAAACACAAGTAAATTGATTTGGATTGGGATAATGAATAAGTGATTGATGTATAATTTCATTATACTACCTTAGACATTCTTACAATTTATCTCTCTCCCCCCTTAAATTCTCAATATCTAAATGTAAATGATCATTGTTTTGGTACAATCTGATTTATAGAGCAACAAGTTAGTAACATGATTGGTCCTAAGGATAAGAAGGCTTATATGGAGGTGAAATAGGTTCATAATAAGGTTGATATTCTTGTTAGTATGGAGTCCCATTATAAAGCTGATAAGGGTCATCATAATGTTCATATGGGCTATGGTATGACTGATATGGAGGTGAAGGATAGAAGCCTACCTCATAGGTTACCATGACTCCTCATATGAAATATTTATCATAGCATTATTATAACCAAGATCTTCCTTACCTCTATAATAGTGATGCTATGATATCTCTAATCTTTAAACTAATTATAAATCCCTTCCAAAGACACTTAAATCTACCCAAGATAATTTTAGATGCTATTACTGATGTCCTCAACTTCTAAATGTCCTCTAAGGTTTTCAAATCATGCTTCAAAGCACTTAAAATCTGGTACCATCAAGCATGATATAAATGTTAGCTACCTAGGTTGCACCCTTTTTGAGGAGGACTATTCAAACCCTCCCCAAACCTAGACTAACATGGGATTAACCTATAGGTTGTGGGTTACCTATTGTCTAGGTCATACCTATAGATTTTATGGGGATATGTCATCTAATTTATCACTTGGATTCTCTCTATAAGGCCTAATCCCTATGGGATGAAAAGGGTAAATAAATTAAAAAATTAAATCTACTCTAAAGTGTGGTGATGCACATATAAAATCTCTCATCCACTCAGCTTTGGACTCTTTAACACACTAGTGGACAATGCATAGAGTTAACACACTACCTTAAATGGCTTAGAAACAATAATGCTTCACCTAAAGATTAGTTTAGATGACTGAAACAAGAGGAGAATGAGAATAAAGCCTAGTTCGAGGGACTTCCAATCAGACATCCACTTCAATCTTGAGTCATCAACACCATGACACACATGATGACTTGTAAGGAAAACTTATTAGCACCTAGGTGAAACTTGGACATGAAAAATAGAATGTTACACCATTGTTTTATATCAAAACAAGTATGAACATGCTAAGCATAGATTAAAAATTAGATACAAGTGTTTTATTCATTAATCTAAGAGGTTTACAAGTAAAAATCTTAGTAGATTCCCCATACCATCTTGAGGGATATGGTACAAGTCCTAAATCCCTCTATACATAGCAAATCAGAAGAAAGAGGAGGATAAAAATGGCATGAAAAAGTTGGGAAGTCATAATTGACCACAACCTACATCAGTTTCATTAGTTATAAGCAAACTTTGTCTTAATTCCCATGTGTTGGTGCCTTTAATGACTACTTTTGGCATAGAAGTGAAACTAATGGAGACTATGGTTGACTTTTTCAACATTTTTCAAGACATTTTACACCCCTTATTGGGTAAAATAAATCCTTGGTGGGTCAAATAAATCCTTCATAGTTACAACATGAAAGGATTGTAGTTAAGTCACTAAAAACATATAATAGTCTATCTTCTTAAGTATATTTGATAAATTCATGAAACTGACCCCCCCCCCCTCCTCCATTATTACCATTGGGAGTGAATTTTCCCCATTCAAATCATTAGTTACATATAATTATACCCTACATTAACTCTCCTCATTAGCCCCTCTATGTGAACTTTGAGCTCTCTTGTTGACCAAATAGACCAAATAGGCCAATTAGGCCTAATGTATTAAATGTTGGTGTTTCATAACCAATTAACACATATAATAGAGCTTGATAACATGTAGATAGATGAGTTTTAAGTATAAAACAACTCCTTGCATTATCACATGACCCCTTTTGGTCAAGAAACATCTACAATATGGTCGTAATAGTTAACTATGTCTCTTTGTTTCTTATTTATATATATTGGTAGTTTGGAGATGAGTTTAGAAGGTGAATATGTTCATAAACCATCCCCTCCAAGGATTGAAATCATCCTAAACTATCTATACAATTCTATTTTCTCATTTTCTTGGAAAAGTATAGTTTTTTAAGCATTTTTATAGATTCTAAACACTTAGGTACCATGACCAGGTCATCCTCTAAGTGTAATTGACATTAGAGGACCTTATTGGGTGGTTTTAGGGTGACAAGTTGCCAAGATTCCAAGCTTTCTAAAATTGGGTCTATGTAGGGTTTTAGAGAGGTTTTGGGTATCTAGTATTCTTAAAAATCATTCATAAAGTATGAAACCAAATACCAAAAACTTGTAACATAGATTTTAGGTACATATACCCCTACCAATTTATTTATAGGATTTATTTCCCATGTAAAGAGTGCGCTAAGATGTGAACATAGATAAGTGAGCTTATCTTCTTTTGTGGGTAGTTTGAATAAGATAAACTTTTTATCCATTGTTCATAAAGATGTGCCCCTCATTTAAACTAAATATTCCATGAATTTAAGTTACATAGTAGTACCTAAATTATCCTAATATCATTTTCTCAAAATCCTTTTGGGGTGAAATATATAAGTATCTAAAGTGATGGCTTGATCTAGCTATGTAGGACTTGGAGCTCAAATTAGTCTTCTAGGACAAAATATACCCTTTTATGTTATTAAATACTTAAAAGATTATCTATATGACCTAAGTCATCAGCCCACACCTCATCATTGTGTCACACTTTCTTAGGAGAGTCTGAGATTGCCTTCATGTAATGGTGGAGTTTCTAGGCCTCAAGACTAGCTTTAGCACTAAGAGGCATGCACTATGATTGGGGGTCTAAGTGAATTTTAGTTATTTTAGTGTCTCTAATATCATCATATCACCCAATTCTCATTTTTTTTTCAAATTTTAAAACTCTCTCTAATGATCAAATCCTGACCCTACTCCTTTTATCCACTCTTAACTTAGCCTATGGTTTGTATATAGGCATAACTAGGAAACCCTGAGGTCTAGATTTAATGTTTTCTACCTTAATTAAACTTATTATTGATCTTGAAGCTTTATTATAAATCTAAAATTAGAGGTTACCATCCTAAAATCACCTAACAAATAAACATCTTCAGCTTGATTCAAGATTGTGTGCATCACATTAGGCTTATTAGGCCTATTTTGAGTTTCCCTCTTTGTGAGACTACCTCCACTTAAGGTTCTTAACATGTCTCTCCTAAATTTTTTTAGGTATTAAAATGCTAATATGACCTCAATAATCATATATGAACCCTTTATTGACTTACATAAATGTATTTAGGTTTGGTTAGGCCTAACATGCCTATTTGAAACATTATATGTCATTGCATGTTAGACTTAGGCCAGTCTAATGAGAGTATTAAAAAAAAAAACCTATGTTAATAATTCAATAATAATTCCATTTAAAATCTAAATATTCACTTCCTAAAGTGATATATCATTGTCTTTATCCTAGAACTCCCAAATGACTACTAGCCTCATCATGGACTACTTAATTGACTATAGGGACTCTAAGATAGAATAATGACTATCTCTACTAGTTGTATGACCTTGAAGAGGGAATGCATGATTTTTCCTACTGCAAATGATATTTTATACCAATTTTGGAAGCATGATCACCCTTATACAGGCTTTAATATTGCTAACTTTTCCAAGACTATCCATGTGTTCTTGACTATGTTAGTATTCCTATAGGCGTAGAACCTCCCTAGGTTTGTTGATCTTATGAAATAATATTTAAAATTATATAAAAAAAAAACTAATATGTACCTAAAATTAAAATTTAATCCTAATTCATTCATCCTATTTTCTTGTAGTCATGATAATGCATTACTTTCTAAGTAGGATTGTGGGTGATTTGTCCCTGACTATGCACTTGGCCAATTATATTCTCTTATATTTGGGATTTACCCCACTAAAATATCAACTTAATTAGTGTCTCATGGACATAATTTTAACCACTAAAAATCTCAAGGCTTGGTTTTATCTAATATACATTCAAAAATTCTCTTTCTCTTTTCCTTCAAGCTTAAGGCTAGAAAGGTTTCTCAAAAAGCTTGTAGGTGTTGTTCTCGACATAAGGGTTAGATCATATTGGTCCTTTAAGTTTTGAGAATCAATAATTTTAATTCACTTCATAATCCATTAACCTAAATATTATCATCAAGGTCTTATGGATCTCACTCTCCTTATTGAATTTGGTTGATCTCTTTTTATCATGGTTATATGTGTTCTTTAGACACCTCTGTATCGATTGAGTACCCTGAGGACTGATGGACTTGAATGAGCATAATTACATCATAGATGAAATTGGAGTTTTATAACATCTTATATTTTACTTTTAATTTATTTATCCACCTCCACTTAAACCATAACCTCCAAAAATACTATCAATAGGTAGTTTTTGTCTTCAATATTGTAGGTGTTCTTTTTTAAAATTCTAATAAGGTATATGACCTACATGGGTTCATCCTACATAAGATTTTGGATCTTGATGGTTACATGGTAAATATAGGTCTGTTAACATTATTTATGATTGGGATGAAGGATTTATGAGTGGATAAAGGTGATTGTGGGGTAATATGAAGGTTGAATCATGAAACAGGGGTAAAACATAGTAAAAGGACAATGAAAATAATGTGCAAAGATAGAGGCAAGAAAGAGACATGAAATGAAGCATGAGAATAATCCTAATGAAATAAATATGAAACTTGAAGAACCCAACACATATGAAAATGAAAACATGGTCATTTTGAGGTAGATAAAGGACATATATAGTCAGAAAATGAAACCTAGGAATCTCATAGGAACCTTAGTCTTTACTAAGAACCTTAATCCTTATTAAACTGATGGAGTGAAATTTAGAGGCAAAATGAGTGGTTTATAGGTTTTATAAGGATACCATAGGGTTAATAGGTCTATTAAAATTAGTATGATGATGGTATATCATGATTATAACACATTATTTCATGTTCTTAGACTATGTTTTAGAGGTTCTACATATGACATTGAGTAACACACCATCCTACTAGATAGTCAAATTTAGATGCTTATGAGCCCCTTATGTGAAGACACTTAGAGATGAGATGATAAGAGGATATGTAACTCAACTTAATTAGGTATTCATGGTGAATCTTGGATCACTTGATTAATTTTTTCATCATTTTCAACTCTTATTAATGAGACCTCTCAACATTCTATCATTGTCCAAATCTACTTGCCAAATATTGAGTATGAAAGTTTGGATGTTTTATGGTTTAAAAATATCAAATGTGTGAGAAAAACATTGAGAATAACATGATAGGGTCTTGAAATATTTTATAAAAAAATATCAACCATTAGTTTGGCAAATAAGGTAAATATTCATCAAAACCAGCATGCTCTACTTGGCCTGTGCAGATGAGAATAATGACACGATCACTCAATTTTTTATCATTTATTAATATATATTAAGTAAATAAACATATAAATAATTACAATGAATGGAATTTCAAAGTACCCCATTACTCTACCCAAGATACCAACTCATGATCTTCTCTCTCATACTTGTATTATGCATAAACTTGAAGGGTTGTATGAGCTTGAAGATAAGGTAAATGAAGTGAAGGATAAGTTTTGAGTTTATTTGGCATCCATTCACCATGAAAACTTTCTAAGATAACTACCATGAATCCAAATTTTGACTTTGACTCTCCTTTATATGGTATAATCCATGTAGTTTCATACAATTATAGAAAACCTTTAAAAATATCTATCTTTTCACCATTATCTCCATATTTGAAGTTGTGAACAAACATTTTAGGGCAAAATGAGAGGGATCATGAGTTAAAACACATTTCCAAATAGTAAATATGTAGGGGGAAGTGGAAAATCCGTAATTTGGCATGTGAGGCCCATTTGACTAGTGGAAAGGTATAAATGGGTATCAAAATGGGCTTTTAGTGCTATGAAACCCATAGGGGTGGTAATTTTACATGGATAAGACCTATTTAAGATCCCTTTTAATGAAATTTATAAAACAATATCTCCTTTGTAAGGTTTTATAAAGTAAATAGGTTTATATGATGTGGCTTGAGGGGTGTTTGATGGTTTAGGAGGGGTGATGGAGGTGATAAGTGGCTTAAATGAGTATATCATGAAAAATTTACTTAAACACACTATTTATCTTCATGTTATGGTCCCAAAAAATGTTTGAACATATTTACTAGACTTCCAAGACACCTTAAACTCCTTAAATAGGGTTATAACCAATCATTTAGACTTTTAGGAGCTTTTGACAACCATCTCTCTCATTCCAAGATCATTATGACACCTAACACATCACCAAAAGACTCAAGACACTTATTACACAAGGATTCAATCATAAAATAATGGCACATCATGACACTTCCCATCAAGACTCAAAGACTCTAAAAATAAGACAAATCCAAGGTATGATCCTATAAAATATCATTATGAACAAGTTAGAATGGTTATCACTCAAAAAAAAATTATATTAAGGGTTGACATTTGGCATGCGAGGCCAAAATGTCAACATGACTTCTCACCATTCTTACAAGTATATGTACCAATTATAGTTGGTATATATTTCTATAGTTATTGTTTGAATGAAAATTCTATATCACATTGAGAAACCCATTATGGTATGAATGATTTCTCACCATCTCACCCTTAGATATGAATAACTACATGATTTATATGTGAATTTAGTTTTGAATACTTTAAATATTATTTGAGAAGGTATAAGTCTATGTTTTAGAGTGTTTATTATCAAGGGTGATTTATATACCTATTATTATGATTGATTGTGAAACCCTTGTCATGATAAACTATATATTATTATTTAATTCCCTCTTTTCCAATTTGTATTTCTGATTTTGGGTCATTCTACAGTGACCTATTCCATCCACCAGATAATTTTTGGGGTGGGTAAGTCTACCACTAGATGGATGGGCTCATGTTTCAATTTTTTTGGTTTTGTGCTCATGTTTTCAAGAATTATTATTGTTGATAATATTTTCATGAAATTAGATATGGATTATCCATTGTGATAATAATTATTTAAGCATTGCTTATTTAGAAGTTATTTATTTATTATATATTAATCATTGAGGGAAGTTACATTGTATTTTATGTAAATGATAGTCACTAGGTTTTAAAGTTATCTAGCATATATTCATGTGAAATATTATACTAGACACATGTATTTCATATTATCTCAATTTTATTACTATAATATTATACCTATAAATTTATGGATATAATGTTAGAAATTAAGAGGATGGGTGTACTTGTGACCAAACAAGTTATTGTTATGATATTTTTTTGATTGATTTTTTGTTATATTTAATTTTATTTATGTCAAGGTATTTCTAAATGAATAAATTATTTCAAATAATGTGTTTATTTTACTTAAGTAATATATTAATGACATGTACCTTATGAGACAAAGTCAGTATGTAGTAGTATGTTATGAAGAAATGTAATTTTTGGGTATAGTTTAAAAATTCCTAACTTGTAAAGGTATAAACCTTATTGTTGAAGGTAATTAAGGGTGGTGTTATATTGGTTATTTTAATTCTATGTTGGTAGAATATAACATTTTAATAATATTTATGTGTCATTATTTAATGTTTGATATAAATTTAGAAACATATATTTTGTTTTGTTAAGAAAGCTAAGAGTATAAGTGTAAAGGGTAAGATGGATAAAGGGGAATGTTTTTATGTGAATTTATTGGATATGAATGACTATAGCATGATCTTGTTTTTATGATTAATTGGACATGAAGATTCACTTTGGAAACTTTTAAGATTAGGCATTTTGTGATTAGCGGTCATTAAGGTAAGTGATTATTAATCTATTCTAAGTTTTATGAAACCTCATGATAGGCTATGGCCTTTATATTTTTATTAAATTTCCTTGTATGAAAATATTGGATGGTGTACTTATTGTTATGGATTTTTGATAAACTTTAGAGGGCATGGATTATTTTTTATTATGAGATTAGACTGTGAAATTTTGATAGCTATTTTATAAAGATTATTTCCCTTTCTTGTAATTATTTCTTCAACATAGAGGGTGTGTATGAGAAGTTGATATGTTTTAGGATAACTATTATGTTATATCATTTACTTTTTATAGATTTATTAAGCATATGGATAGTTGTGTGTTTTTGTATTAAATTGGTATAAGTATTATGAATCATTAATAATCATGTTAGGAAAGTATAAAATAATTGTTATTTACAATCTTTGTCTATAGTGTAAATCTGGCTGGTGGAATGTAGAGATAACTAGTAAGGAAGGAACATAATTTTATTACGTAATGAACTACATTTTCCATTAGTAATAGCAAAGTTTCATCTTTTTATGTTTCCTTACAATTAATGCATGTTCAAAGTTTAAGTATTGAGTATTTTTTTAATGATGTTATTAGTGCATAATTGTGTGGGTAAGGTATTTTTTGGTATGAATAATGAGGTTTATTTATTATGGTATCTTGTATGTTACATTTTAAAAAATGGTATAGGACTCATTAATTGTATTAAATGCATTTTTGTTAATATCATTTTGTAAATAAGGGCACCATGTTCAGTAAATCCTAAAAATCTTATTTAGCAAAATATCCCAATGTGGGTTTGTGCAAATTGGCAATGTATATAGGTGAACTAATTGCATTGGTCATATACATGTCGATTGTAAATTTTATAATTAATCCATTAGTAATAAACTTAATTAATTGACCTAATTATGAGTAAGAATAATATAATGACCAAAACCAATATAGAGAGTGGCCTATCAACATGTATTGTAAACATGGTTTTAAGCTATGTCATTGTTAAAAATTATAGTTTGATAAATAAAATGAATTATTATCATTTTCAAGTCATTTTATGCATTGGTAGATAGGATAAGTTATGTATAAAATGTATCTAGGTTGATGGTGTATTGTTTAATACTAAGATACATCTTGTAGAGACTTATAATCTTCTTTATTAATTTAACCATGATTAGTGGAAGTTTTGAATAGTTAGATGACATTCATTAATTAGAAATATGGTTGACCTAAAAACCCTAATTTCATTATTTGACCTTATGTGAAATATGGAAAGTATGGGAATGATATGAATTTATAGAGGCACTAATTTGAATTGGAAACTACCTTACTTGAGAGACTTTTTATAATAAATTTTATGGAATCAATTATGATCCATGTATTTAGTAAAGGTTTGAAATTAAAGTCTAAATTATTTTAGCCATTAACATAAAATTAGAAAATAAAATTATAAACCTGCATAGCCATTAGGAATGCCCTAATGTATAAATAACTAATAATAGAGTTAATATATCTAAAGTGATTTTGGATAATAGAATTGGCTTTGGTTTGAAAAAATACACTCTACACAATCCAAATACTTAAATGAATATCAAGGACCAAATTTAATCTAGTATTTTGGCTATGCAATCTTAATTGTTATTCTTTGTTTCCATAGTTACATTGCATAGCGAGATATCCGTATAAAGACTAAATATTTACTATAAGAATGGTAAATGGCCGGATGGTGATTTTTCAAATTTTTACAAACCACTTAACCTATTGATTAGTAAACCTACCCAAAAATACCACATGAGGCTAAAAATAACCTCGTATATGACTTATTTAAGAGTTTTTTAAATTAGTTATGCAATTATGTAAATTGATATTGGAATATGGGGATCACAACCATAAAAAGTTAAAACAAACTATGGGATAAATTTTGGTGTTTTATGACATGGGTATGGGCCCATTTATTTAAATGGATGACCAATGGGGAAACCATAATAATATGATCATATGCCCAAATTCATAAAACATAACCAATCCTAAACTTCCACTATAACCATCTCAAGTTAATTGATATAAATATCTAAATAGATGTGATACTTTGGTATGATCTAAAATATATTTTTTATCATTATTCTATATCCTCAATAATGATATACATCCATTATTAAATTACCATTATACCATCATCAACAATGATAAATGAATTTAGTAAAACATAAAAATATTTACATACACATGGAACATCAAATATGATGATATATGATAATAATATAGTAGAGTCATTAGTGGCATATTGAGTAAATTATTCATGTCCTATCATAAATATTTGCACATGCCCTTTCAATCCTAGTCCTTATCAACCTATAATATAACATGAGTACCTATAACATGTAATTATAATATTTGATCCATAAAATAGGAGGATATTCAATACTAAGCTTTACAAATGGATCATAAGTTTCTTAGGTCAATAAATTATTTAAATATGACTATTTTAGGCTATCTACAATGATTAAAAAAATATATAAATAATATATAAATGAAATTTACATAATATTTCACATGAACATGAACCATAATAATAATAAAACACCAAAATGAAAAAAAAAAATTATCATGCATAACATGTGTGGGAAGACATCTAATGGGTAAGGAAATTGCACCCCCATTCACTCTAATTAAAGAAATATACAAGGTGCTTCTAAACATGGACTTTGTGGAAATAATTATCATTAGTAATGTATTAAAAAATTGAATCTAAGACTAATTTTCACTCAATAGACACATTTCAAAACTCCGAAATATTTTAAACAACCATATACAACTAAGAAACAATGATACAATAAGAAAAAAACACTCAAACTTGTAACTTTCAATATGAATCCAATTCAAGACTTCTCACTAAATTTTTTAGAGTCATCTACCTTTTTAATGGCCTTTATTTATACTCTCTAAACATTTTATTCTAACAAGAAGCTCAAAAAAATTGTCATTTATAATTGGAAATGTTTGAAACCATTTTGATTATAATAATTTGTTTCATGGTGAAACCACCATTGTTTACAACCTGACAATTGAAAAACTACCTCAATGGTTGTGTAATTTATAGGGTTATTTTTTTTTTCACTAGGGTGGTTACATAAACCATTGATATATGGGTTTAAAAATCACTGAGGTAGTTACACAATTTTCACCCATGTATACTATAATTTATGTAACCACCACATACATAGTGGTTATATAATCTATAGAAAACCCCTTCATTTGAAGACTAAAAATTCAATAACTTCATCACTACGAATATGTTTTTATCACCCCTATATTGACTCTACCACTATAACATATATAATCTAGTGTTTTCAATATGAAATTTCCTAAAATAGTATCTTAAATTAATGTATTACATATAAAGGAAAATGGAAATAATTTTTGAGAGTAGGTTTAGGTAGGAAGATACTATCAAGATGAATATGATGATGAGGAAGATGTAAAGGATCATGGCTAATTGACAGATGAAAATTTAAGAAATGGTGATGATTATGGAAAACCTGAATATAAGGGTATAAATGGTTATGAATCAAATGAATAACCTATGGTTAATTATGAGTTATAAAAGTAGTCCCCATCAAGGGACCCAAATAAGATAGGAAAAGAAAAAGTGAGACATACGATATTGGGTGGAGAGGTTATCAAGTAAAATATTCTATGTTTATTTATTACAATAAGTTCATGAGATTAATCCTAATTTATATGAGGATGGAATCTATATAAGAATCCTAGATAGGCTAGTTGAAAGAGCTATCTTGAAATTTGAAAACATATTGATAAGAAAATCTATGGGAAATAGACCCAACAATGATGTTTTAAGAGAATGGTAAAACTATAAGTGGAAACTATAATCCAAAATATAAATATTATCTATGGATAACCTATTTTTATAATTTTATTCTATAATCAATAATATCATGTAAAAATTATGTGTGAAATGATTTCTAGGGAAATCTAATTTGGCCATCAAGAAGTGGAAACATGGATTCGATCCATACAAAGAATCCTACAAAGTTTTCACTCTCTAGGTTAGACTATCAATATTTCCCATTGAGTTACATGAATTTTATATTTTGATATAAGTATCCCAATACATAGGTCATCTAGTTTGATTGTATAAAGTTACCAGATCTAGGAAGAGATTGGATTACACCATTATTTGTGTCCATGTTCCTTTTGAAACAACTCTAATAAAATCAATAAATATGAAATACAAATATGGATTGTGGATCAAGATAGTAGATATAATATATCTAGTGATATTTTTTTTCTAATTTTAACAAACTAGGCCATGACATAACTCATTCCCTGATATAAAAATATGCATTAGATATAGAAAAGGAAAGATGATTCAATAACTCCCCATCATAGTGGGGAGGTTAAGGACCCAATTAGAAAATATAAGATAATGTGATATTTTAGGAAAAAATTCAAGGAAAAATTTAATGAATTAATATTTGAGGGAGAGTCCATGGATCCCACTCCATCCCTAGTTATAATAGATAGTATTCTAGGAAGAAGGTTGATCCTTAACATATTAAAAGAAGATGACCCTAAGGCAAATAAAACAAGGAAATCCCCAAAATGGATGTAATTTTTTTATAAATGGAATAATATTCTATGAAATTAAATTTTTTATTAGGATAATTAGTATCAAATAGGAAGAAACTCTACTAGATTATGATATGGTCCCATGCTCACTTCAAAGGTAGGAAGATAAATCTCCCAATCCATAGCATAAATTCATCTCTAGGAATACTACAAGCTCCAATAGGAAAGGTGATGTGTAGGCATATAGTAAAGTAGATAGAATTAATTTGAGAGAATTTAGAGCTAAATCAACATCCAAAGAGGTGGAAAATGGAAACCAAAAGATCTTAGAAGTAAGTAGGTTTTCTTAAAATAAAAATAAAAATGATTATTATGTTGAGAAAGGTGAGAACAGAGGTATCAAGAGTTTGAAGTTGGATAATTAATTTAATAATAACCTCAAACAATGCCCAAATGGTAGGAAAATAAAAATTAAGAAAAGCATGAGGTATATCAATTTGTTTGGTTATTTATTTATTGAAGGTTAGGTATTTTTTTATTGATGGTTTGTTGTAATTTTCCCTATTTCTATTCAATATGTTCTTAAGTATAGCTAATATTTGTTTTTTTTTTTCTAAGATTTCAAATTTTTTATTTCCTAACTTATATTAGGTTTTGGTTGCCTTTAAAAACCACTTGATACCTTTATCCAAAAATAGAGCATGAATTACATATAATATGGCATAATGGAAAAATCTAGTATACATGACTAATACATAGGATCCAAATTTAGATATTTTCTCCCCAATTTGATGGTTTTAAATCCATAGAATCTTCAATAGTTTTGTAAGTGAGAAAAATTATTCCTTACATCTTTTTTGTAATGCTATATTTCTTTTTCAATTAGTTGACACTTTAAAACAACTATCCCATGTTCCTTCACTCATGTTCATTACATAGTAAAATTAGTTTCAACATCAATGTCTAATATTTAGGCTTGTTCCAAATCAACTACTCAATTTCTTCTTAACATAAACCCTACTTGAGGTATTTCAATGGTTATGAAGAAACACTCCTGATTTTTAGTTATAGGTTTAATTATGTAATATTAATTTTGTTTAGTATTCTATTGAACTTTGCAATGAACTCCATCATGGGTTTATGAACTTCCTTTCTCATATGTGTCAATTATAAAAGTAGTGTATGTACATTTTATCCTATCTTGAAACAATTTAAAATTTTAGTTTTCATCACATCCCATTCATTGATTAAACTAGGAGAGAGATGGTAGAACCACTTTATTGCTTAATTTTTCATAGTTTCAATAAATAATCTAACTACTACATCCTTGTATTGAACACATAAAAATGAATGTGGATATATGTTCATTTAAATGTTTTTTTACCATCACCAATGAAATTAAGAAATTTATTTCTCAATCCTTTTGAAAAATCATGAAAATTACCACCTAGGGAAGTGGTTCTATTGATAGTACCAAAAGTGCTAAAACCATTGTAACAAAGATTTGTAACTTCGGGTATTCAAATTTTAGAGAGAATTGATACTCTATTGATTATATTTTCAACTCTTGGCTTTGGATTTTTTTAGATTGTTTGAAGTACTTAAGGTATTATAATTACTATATTTTTATTTTAAATATTCTCTCAGCTTAGTTTAAAATCAATTTTTTTTGTAACTCAATTATAGGATCAAAATTACCTTGCTTTTTACTCATTGTAGTCAACTTTATTTCATCCATCATGAGAGAGAACTATTTTTATATCAGATTAGGAGGTATTAAATATTTATTCGACTAGATTTTATCACAACCTACCTTTATTGTATTATTAAAGTGGTAAGTGTTTCAAATATTTGGGAAAGGTCAACAAGATCTTCTTATTCTTATTACATAGTTACAACCCTCTAAGATTGAACATGGCTAGTTATGTTATCCCAAGCACATTTTAAAATGTTAGAATAAATATATTATTAAATTTATTATATCCAATAAATACTAAACTAAAGATATGGGGTCTAAATTCCATGGATGGTCATGTAAATAAAATATAAAAATAATTTTAGTTTCATAGAAAGCAAAAAATTATGCCCCATAGTTGGAACCAAAACTTGTTGGTAGAATATTTTTTACATGGTTTAAAATATGGGTTTTATTTCAATGGTGTAAGGTAAGATAATCGTATTGTATATTATCATGGGTATCCCTCATTGAATTTTTAAAGGTGTGTAAATCGAATATATATCTATATAAAAATTCAAAATTATTCTTTGTATTTTGTTTTACAAATGGAAAAGAATGTATATGGAAGAATATTAAGTAGGAGAAATAAAAAGAGAGGAAACCAAGGTAGAAAATGAGACAATAAATAACTAAATAAACCATGATTTCAACTAACACTATGGAAAACATTTAGAGTAGTGACATTTTATTTATAAATAATTTTTTTATAAATAAATAATAAGGATTAAATGATTCATTAAACAAAACAAATAATAAGTGAATAAGAACAAGAAAGGTAGAAATTATTGTAAATATTCTTATATTAACCATGAATAAAAATAATTAACTTTTTATTTTATTTATTTTCTCTCTAAATATTTTTAACTTCTCAATAATTAATTTTTAAAATGATATTCATCCATATCTATAGTTTAGAGGTAGAATAAGTACCTCATAAATAAATGTAACTACTTTTTTGAAAAAAGTGTTTCTATTTCACAATTTACTTTTTAAAATTATCTCATATAGTGAAAATACAATGATTTAAAGTTACAAATTTTATAAAATTACAATAGATAAATAGAAAATGCTACAGACAAAAATTCAAGAAGTGAAATAAGAAATAGAATAATTTTTAGTCTAGAGTTAATGGTTAGCCAAAAACCACCGTTTATCCTTGTTACTAAACCTATGATGACTTCAATTTGAATGTTCTAAACTTATAGAGTATAGTACCTATCCCTTGATATTTTGTAATAAATGTGTTTCATAATTATGTCCCCCAAGTGATCATTACTTCATTCATTTCTTCATTTTTATTGAAATTTTTGGGAAGAATTCCATTTCATTCAATGAGAGATTTGTGAATGTCACTCAAGATGCTCATGGATTCTAAAATTAATCTATCCACACTAAAAAACACCAATTTTATTTTTACAGTTGTGAATGGCTCATTATCTCCATTTTTTATCAACTCAATAGATTGACTAGATATCAACATGGATTTTTGTCATGATATCATCATAATATTAATTTATTTTTTGAAAATATTTCCAGGCTTCTTTCAAAATAATGATTGTCTAATCAAAAATTTGAAACCATATAAATAAAAAAAATTCATCTACTTTGTTGAATGTATGTTAATATACAAGGACGTTACCATTAGAATGAACCATGTCCTTAAAGTCCATGACTACATTATTTAACAATCCACTCTCTTTAAATACTATTTTCATTTCCATTACAATCCTAGTGTGAACTTTAATGATTCCATTTTTATTATTACTTCATCACTAAATTTGATCCCATCAACAATAATGTTTCCAACCTAGTGTTCAATGATTCTCCCATGGTTATTGTATTTTTAAATGTTTGTAACTACATTATTATCAATATATTCAATGAGAAAACAATAAAGGATAGAAGCCATGGGAGCATTTTTGATTTATTATTTTTGGGAAATTAGATGTTTAATTCCTAAATAATAAATGGGTCTGAGTAGATAAAATCAGTAAATAATATTGAATAATTAGTCTAATAATTCATGAAATTTGACTTTATTTAGGGATTTTCTAAAAATAGTAGTGAGAGAGAGAAAATTAAACTTATCTGATTTTGTGCTATTCTAACCGAGACATGGTTTAAAAATCTCTATGCAGGCTTAGGAAACTATCATAAATAGGAATCTAGAATTAATTTCTTAATTGGATAGGAGAACCAAAAGTGGGACACCCTATGTTTTAGTTTTTTAGTCCTATCTCAATGTTATTGTCCTAATGATCTAATTTTTTTGGGTTTTGTGCATTAGGTCTGTGTGACCCTACCTGTGAAATATCAAAGCCTGAAAGTCTACAAAGCTCACTATATACTTGATTTAGTCTTAAATACCCTAGGTGCTATTTATGTTTGAACTTGAATGTAAAATTTAGAGAAAAGAGAGGAGGAGTTCGTGTGTAAAGGATACATTAGACACACTTCACACCCCATGTGTGGGTACACTGCCTACATACCAATATTCTAAGGAGGGATCAAGCTATATGTAGTTTTCTTATTGAAGTGCTTGGTGCAATAGTGTGATGAAAATTCAAGTAAATGAAAAATTAGGTGTACTTTTAATGACTAGGGATTGGTGTAAAGGTATGAATAAGCTTTAAATATTATTAGATGGTTGTATGCATAGAATAGGGAAGAGTGATTGAGTAGTCTTGCTTGTATTCTTGATTCTCTCTTGTAAATGAGTGGAAAACATTCTAAATGAAATTTAATGAACTTTGATAGGGGATTTAATGATTTCTATTTAAATTAATTCATGTTAGGTTGACATGAATTAGGATAAGGATTTAGAAGAATATGATTGTTAGAAGCCAAAATGCACATGGATAATAGTGCTAGAAATAAGACACCCTAAGTTTCAATGTTGTAGTCTAAGATTGGGTGCTATTTTCCATGGATGATGGGACATATGGGGATGGATTAAGCATGGAAATATAAATTTGGGTATACAAGGGTTTAGTATAGGAGGTTATAGTTGACTAAGAATCAGTGAAAACATGTCGATGAGGGTCTTGAGAGCAAGCAAGATGGACTTATGGATTGGGTGTCATTATCCACACTCAAGTTACCAAATTTTGAATTTTATATGACTATTCCCCCCTCCCCTAGATTAATTCTATTGTTGAAACAAATTAAAATACTAGGATAAAGGAAAAATAGAAAGTGTACCTAAACATACCTATAGAGGTGAAGCTCATGAAGCTATGTGATGTTAGATGTGCATAGAGAGAGCATGATGTGAAGTGTGAATCTATAATAAAAAGTATAGAATAGATTAGTCCTTACTAGATATGATATATCTAAAATAAGAATATATAAAATTTGGGTAAGAAAGAGAGGAAGAGAAAGGAAGGAATACACCTTACCAGGTATATGAAATAATACAAAACCTATTGTGATGCTTGATTGTGCTAGGTGATACCAAAAGTAATATCATTAACATAGCTATGTTCTTAATTCCCTAGAAGTGGCTCAAAAATTTAAAGGCACTCCCTTTAGCTCCATCATCACCTACTAAGTGAAGCTAATGAATCATGTGTGTGTGAATCAATTTTTGGACTATGTGTCTAATCGCTCTAAATAGGTGGATCAAGAATACAAAGGCTAGCTATTACTTTGGCTCCATCATTTACCCATGAAGTGAAGCTATGAAGTAATACCGCTATGGAATAGATATCATATGAGATGGATCTTAAATCTCATGAATGTAATATGATCTAAAAATATTAGCATGGATAACTGAATGTATGCTAGAAACTAGGCCACTCTTGGCCATTTTGAAAGATGGAGATTAGGCTTGTATAAAAGCCACTCTAAAACTAGTGAAATAGGATTATGTGGAAGCCAACTTGGGAACTCAGGTTCTTAAGAAGTTAAAATTATATGAAATCCAAAATTGAAAAAGGATTCCAACCACCTACAAATGGAGTAAGGCATGCAACTACTAAGAAATGCTTAGACAATTAACTAAAATCAGAAAAAAAAAAAAAAAGGGGGGGGAAGATCAATGTGCCATGCATATTTCCCCCAATTAGTGGTGTATAGAACATGGATTATGATCTAGAATTTATATCAAATGCCTAATCTGAAACATGAAGGGAGATCCATCATACCATGTATGATGCCCCCATATCTAGATTGTTTGAGCAAAAATTATACTAAAACATGTTGAATCTATATTGTAATAAGCTGAAAAACCTATGACTAAACTCACTTTTCTATCTATTTCTAAAAAAACTAATTTTTATAATATCTAGATAAGAGAGTTGAAAACAAGACATCCTACCATCTGACACTATAGTCTAAATTTGGTGCTATTGTCTAGGGACAAATCTGGTAATTGTTCTAGATTCTCTACTATTTTCTTAGTCTATTCTACCTAGTCTAATGTCTAGATTCTATTATGAGATTTTTGAAAAATTGATTTTTTGATTGTTAGTAGATTCTAATCTCTATGAAAAAATAAGTATTTATTTCCCCCTCTTCTAAGGGTAGGAATGAAGATTTTGAAATGATTTCCCTCAAAGGAAAGAGCCTGACAAGTGTGTTAAGTTGGACATATACATGTTATAACAATGATAATTAAAAAGATATCTCAAGATATAGCATAGTTTTTAGTGAGATATTGTTAGATCAACATGGGTATGCCTAGATAGATATAATAATGTAATAACATGTGTAATGTACTAAAATGGAATTAAAAGTGTTAGTTATTAGTTATTATCAAGGAGAAATGGAATATGGTGTCCATCATGGCATCCAAGAAAATAAGAAAAATTCATGATATCGATCATGACAATACAAGTAATTTAAATCAATCAGGCAACAAGCACACAAAGCAAGAATCATAAAATAGTGGCCAATGGGCCAAGCAATCAAGGGACATGAGTACATGTCACTCAAACTAGAAAGCAAGCGTATAAGGAATGTTCAAATGCCACATACATATATAATTAAAATAATCAAGTTGGCATGGAATCCATAATCACATAGAGGAGTATAGGCAAAGGACATTGGAAAATGTCCTAAGGCACACACATGAATAGAAGAGGACATTGGTAAATGTCCTAAGGCACATACAAAGGAAAAAAAGGAACTAGAAATACAATCCAACAAGCTATGCTAAGCAAGAAGAAAAAGCATGTAATAATTGGAAAGATATAATCAAATATAACCAATCAAAGTAAGAGTGAAAGTATGAAACACATGTTTAGTATAATATTAGGTATATGCTAAGAGATATACAAGTGTTAGATACTAGTGAAATGTTGATATAATAATCTATGTAATCTAGTAAGTAATGTACATCACTATGATAACTTAGAGTTTGTAGTGTAGGAATGACATAACCTAGATGTTATAGTCATGTAGAAGAGGCCCCTGATGTGTGTGTATATCAAAGTGTGTCTTTAATGTATAAGTAGGATGCCCCCTCAATGGGTAAAGTGAAGAAATCAAGGATCTAGATGTCACTACACACACTCAAAGAAGATCAAGTGAAGCAGGTTAATGTAGATAAATTGACATACAATATCATGAAACAACAAATGTAAGTCCTAGCATAGTAGTATTAATGTAAAACATGGGTGATGCATACAATCCAAATGTTTTTCGTGTTTTAGAATTTATTTGAATGTTTTCAGATTTTTGATATTTTTTATTATTTTTGTATTTTTTAAATAAGCTATATATAAGAAAGGCTAAGAAAAAATGATACTAACTAATGAGTCTCAGATGAGACTCCATGTCATAGTGTCCTGTATCAAACAAAGGTATTATGTGTGATCATGAAGCATGATGGAAAGGTTGAGAGTATGACTCTAAAAGTTATGTGCATTGTAAATGTTATAAAATATCTAAATTAGAAACTAAATTTCTTGTCCCTCTATAAATTTGAGAAGTGGATGCAACTATAGGGCTCTTAGGGACCAATTTGGAAGTAGGAGAAGCTCTTTGAAAATGTGCTCTATTTGTAAATGCATGAGATCTCAATGAAATTGCTCTAGGTGTGAATACTATATCTATAATCTATCTAGAATCCTAAATATGTGAAGTTATATGAACCCTCTATACTAGAGATAAATGCCTCAATTGTGTCTAAATATTCACCATAGGAAGAATCGTAATTGGTGGGGAAACTAGAATTGGTAGAGAAGCTAGAACTGCAATTCATAGTATTTTCATATTTCTCATTTTTTGAATCATTCTAATTAAAATTGGTGTAATCTAGATGTGTAGAATCTATAGCAAGAGTTTGAAATGGTTTTTTATCCATAGTATATGGTCAAATTAAAATAATCTAGGTGAATTCAGGAGGATTGACACTAAGTCTTGCACTTCATCTTGAAGGAAGAGATGTAAGGAACTTAGGTGGCATAAGGAAAACAACTTGGATAATAGTAGAAAAGATTAAACTGATATAATCTAAACAAGGAATTGGAATACGTATAGAAATGATACGGCGCTCCCAAGCATATAATATGATACCTCAAGAAGGAAAATAAGAGCTATTATATGCAACTAGGGATTTTTCAAAAATATTTTTGTAAAATACTATGAATTTTTTAAATTGAAATTTGAATTTCTGAGTTAAATAAGCAATTGAAAAATAAAAAATTTAATGGAAAATTAATGATTTAATGGGACCTAGTCGATGCAACTAGGGTTTGAGAAAAAGTAAATATTTTTGATTTTTTAATATAAATTTTTGAATTTGAATCAAATTATTAAATTATATGTGCAAGCAAAAAATTAGGTAATTATTGGATTAATGCTAGAAAATTACTGGGAGCTAGTTGATGCAACTAGGGTTTGAAATATATATTTTTAATTTACTACAAAATTTTAAAATTTGAGAGGAATTTTTTATTTTAATTTTCAAGAAAAAAATTTAGAAATTAATGGGAAAAATCAACTAGGAATTTACCCTAAGGTTTCTATAGTTTTTATGTGAAATTCAAAGTAAGTTGGGTTCACCAAATGATTTATTATTTTTGGGAAATTAGATGTTTAATTCCTAAATAATAAATAGGTCTGAGTAGATAAAATCAGTGAATAATATTTAATAATTAGGCTACTAATTTGTGAAAATTGATTGTAGTTAGGGATTTTGTAAAAATAGTAGTAAGATAAAGAAAATTAAACTTATCTAATTCTATGCTATTTTGACTAAGACAGGGTATAGAAATCTATGCACAAGCTTGGAAGACTATCACAAACAAGAATCTAGAGTTCATTTCTTGAATGGACAAGAGCACCAAAAGTGGGACACCCTGGGATCCAGCACTGTAGTCTTATCCTGGTGCTATTGTCCTAGTGATCTAATATTTTTGGGTTTTGTGCATTAGGTCTATGTTATCCTACCTATGAAATATCAAATCCTAAAAGGCTACAAAGCTCATTATGTAATTGATTTAGTCTTCAATACCCTAGGTCATATTTATATCATAACTTGAATACAAAATTTAGAGGAAAGAGAGGATGGGTTAGTGTGTAAAAGATACTCTAGATGTACGTCACACCCCATGTGTGGGCATGTTGCCTACATACCAATACTTTAAGGAGGGATCAAGTTATATGTATTTCTCCCATTGAAGTACTTAGTGTAATAGTGTGGTGTAAATGCAAGTAATTTTGAAACTAGGTGTAATTGGAATGACTAAGGACTGGTATAAAGGTTTGAATAAGATTGAAATACTATTGGA